>ML804392.1:26870-43935 GCA_009831015.1 Picea engelmannii
ATGACAAAGATAATTAAAGAACCGTCAAATAAAATTTCAAAGATGGATCTAGATCAATCTAAAGCAAATCAGTTCGTTAGGAGAGAATTCAGGAGGAACCCCAATCCTCAAATACAACAAAGACAAATTAAAAATGAAGATCAAAAAGTTCAGACTCCTTTGAAAAACGAAAATTTTATAGGAGGAAATGACATGCAAGAATTTGAGGATTTAGCAAAAGATATGAATAATCTCGGTGAGGATTGTCATCAACCTCATTTAACTAGACAAGATTATTTGAGGTCTTTAAAAACAGAACATCGGTCTAATGAGGATAGCAACACAAATAATACAGAGGATCCTGCTTGCCAAGGAATCGTCGATACTATAATGGTCGAGCTCCAAAACAAGTATAATCTAAGGTCTAAAACTAAAAACATAACAACTAACCAACCAAAGAAAATCTTGCCGAGAGGTGAAGTATATGAACTAGCTCCAAAGGAAACTAAAACACAGAACACCAAAATAAAAGGAGTTGACCCACAAGGTGCCAAAACTAAGACAACCGAAACACAACTAGCAGGAACAAAAACAACTGAAAATAAAACGATGCAAACCAATAAATTAGAAAAAAAGGAGACTGAAGTCCAAATAAGAGAAACCGACAAGAACATAGGAGGTTTCAGCCTAGAAAACGAGATTAACAAAATCAAGATACCAATACCTCTGGTTGAACTGGCAAAGAACCCTATTTACCGAAAGAAAATCGCCAAAATGATAAATTTTTCAGATGTAGAAAGTCAGGCTGACGTTATAAATTTGGAAGATGATAAGCCTAATATAATTTTTGGTCCATATTTCGAAGGTTCCAGAGATAACGTCGCACCTTTCTACATTACGCTAAATGTGCATGATCGTCTGCTACATAATTGAATGCTGGATTCTGGAGCCTCACATAACGTGATGCCCAAGGCTATTATGGATAGACTTGGTCTCGAAATTACTAGGCCATTTGGAGACTTGTATTCATTTGATTCGAGGAAAGTTAAATGCCTGGGTATGATCAAAGATTTAGTAGTAAATCTTGCACAGATTCCGGTAAAAAGTGTTTTGATGGATGTAGTTATTGCTGATATACCTCCGAAGTATGGTTTGCTATTATCCAGGTCTTGGGGCGCTAAGCTCGGAGGATCTCTTCAGCTGGACATGACCTACGACACGATCCCCATCTTCGATGGACAATTCACTCGATTATACAGGGAAACATGGCTGGCATATACAGTAAGCGATCCACACAACCCTAGTAATTACCCTATTTATGTCGTTGACCAAGATCTAGGAAATTGTATTTTATCAATTGATGATGATGTGGATGAATGTACAAAAGAAAATTGTACAGAGAAAAAAAAATAAAAAATGAAAGTGTATATAGTACCGGAATTTGGAAAATGTATTTCGATGGTGCTTCATCATGTGAAGGAGCAGGCGCAGGAGTACTTTTTGTAGCACTCGGAGATGAGTTTATCATTCCTTTCTCTTACAGACTATAGTGGGACATAGATTACACGAACAATGTATGCGAGTATGAAGCCCTGGTCTTGGGATTAGAAGCTGCCAGGATGCTGAACATAAAGAACTTGGAAGTCTATGGAGACGCATAATTAATTGTAAAGCAAGTAAATCGGCTGTACCAGGCCAAACACCCGAGATTGAGATCTTATAGAAACTGCGTCTGGGATTTAATGGTTTTTTTTTTCTCATCAGTTAATGTTCATTACATTCCTCGTACAGAAACTCTGCAAGCTGATTCATTAGCCAAAGCAGCCTCAACTTTTGCACCTCCTACAACTTTTAAACTTAAGTATCACATAGAGATGAGGCATAGACCCTCCATACCAAACAATATACAACACTAACAGGTGTTCGAAGACGACGAACAGATCAGAAAGTTCCTCAAAATGGTGGAAGGCTTTGTCGAGACACATATTGACCAAGAAAACCAGAACGACCATACTTGGATTATGCAAGAAGGGGAAGATCCTTAAGAGTTCCAAGAAAAGATTGTGAATCATCTCATGTTAGTACTAAAAAACAACTAAATCCCTAAAGGTTTAATCCCCTTAGAAAGACTATTTGACCAAAATGACATGCCCTTAAAATCTACTCTGCAACCTCAACCAGAAGAAGCCGAAGATTGCGATATAGGTACCAAAGGAAAGCCTAGAATAGTAAAAATATCAAAATATCTTCCTCCTAAGATGAAAGGTAAGTATGCAGATTTACTCGAGCAATATAATGACATGTTTGCTTGGTCTTATGACGAGCTGAGAACTTATGACACCACTGTGATCGAACACAAGATTCCTTTAAAGCCAGGTGTTAAACCTTTCAGACAGTAGCTCAGGCAAATCAATCCCATATTATTGCCCGTGGTCGAAAAAGAAGTAAAAAAGCTCCTAGACGCTAAAATAATTGTACCACTCAGGTACTCTGAGTGGGTAGCTAATCTGGTTCCGGTTAGGAAGAAGAGCGGAGAAATCAGACTATATGTAGATTTTAGAAATTTAAATAAATCATCTCTCAAAGACAATTATCCGCTACCCAAAATGGATCATGTTCTAGAAAAAGTGGTCGGAGCAAATAGAATGTTAATGATCGACGATTTTTCTGGTTACAATTAGATTGCTGTTAACGAAGACGATAAAGGAAAGACAACATTCACCACCCCATGGGGTACATTTATGTATGACAAAATGCCTTTTGGTTTGATGAATGCAGGTGCTACTTTCCAACGAGCTATGGATATCGCCTTCATCGATGAAAGAGATAAATTCATCGTTATTTATCTCGATGATCTGACCATTTTTTTCAATTCTGATGAAGAACATCTAATCCACCTCAAACAAGCATTCGAGAAATGCTGCAAATTTGGTTTGTCTCTAAATCTCAAGAAATCTCACTTTGCAATGCAAGAAGGTAAACTCTTGGGCCATATTGTATCTCGGGATGGAATTAAAATCGATCCTAAAAGGGTTGAAGCTATTGACACTATAAATATTCCTAGAAATGTAAAAGAAATCCAGTCATTTTTAGGGAAAATATTTTTTTGAGAAGATTTATCCTGAACTTTGCCGAAATTGTGAAATTGATTACAGATATGCTCAAGAAGAATAATGAAGTTAAATGGACGGCCGAAGCAAAAGCATCATTTTCACACATCAAGAAAATTATAGGTGAAGCACCTGTACTGGCAAGCCTTGATTATCTAAAGGAATTTTTGATCTTTTCGTTTGCATCTGAACATACATTTGCGACGGTACTCCTCCAGAAGAACAAAGAGGGTTTTGAGCAACCAATAGCGTTTTTTCAGTAAGAGCCTTAGAGACGTGGAGTTGAGGTACGACATAATGGAAAAACATGCATATGCCATGGTGAAAGCACTAAAAGCTTTCAGAACCTACATACTGCATTCCGAGATCATTGCATATGTACCCACCAGTTCCGTTAAGGATATATTGGTTCAGCTTGATAGTGACGGGAAGAGGGGCCGGTGGCTTGCTAAAATTCAAGAATTTGATCTAGAGGTAAAACCGACAAAGCTCGTAAAGGGACAGGGTTTGGATAAGCTACTAGTCGAATCAAATTTCAGAGCGCTTGGAATAAATAACCTACAAGAACATAAAGGATATTTAGACATAGACGAATTCGACAACCAGATAGCTACAACCAGAATCGAAGAGAAGTTTGCATTTTCGGGTTGGTATAAAGACACAGTATCTTATCTTCTGACTCTGAAATTCCCAAACGATATTTCTCTGTCTAAGACTAGGACATTGAAATTGCATGCGATAAAGTATTGTATCTCAGAAAGCCAGTTGTATTGGAAAGACCCTCTAGGTTTTCTACTAGTTTGTTTAGTAGAATCTGAAACAGAAAGAGTTATAAATGAATTTCACGAAGGAGTGTGCATAGGACATCATGCGTGGAGAGAAACAACCTATAAAATCCTGAGAGAAGGATATTATTGGCCTAAGTTATTCGTAGATGTGAATGCCAAAGTCAGAGCCTGTAACTCCTGCCAATTATTTAGGCAAGCAGAAACTCCCGGCGTTACCTTTGGTCCCGGTTAAAACGGAGGTCCATTTTCAACAATGTGAGTTAGATTTTATAGGTGAAATCAATCCACACTCCAACACACAACATAGATGGATCCTGACCGCTACAGATTATTTCACCAAATGGGTAGAAGCTATCCCGACCAGGAAAGCGACAGATTCGGTGGTAATACATTTCTTGGAGGAAAATATATTATCTAGATTCGTTTGTCCCCGAAAGATAGTTACATATAATGCCCATGCATTCAAATCTATGGCAATGGTTAGCTATTGCCAAAAATACAATATTGTGCCGGGTCATTCTACAACGTACTATCCTCAAGGCAATGGGTTAGCTGAATCATCAAACAAAAGCTTAATCACCATAATAAAAAAGGTTTTGAACGAAAATAAGAAAGCTTGGCATGTGCATTTGAAATATGCCTTGTGGGCAAATCGGATAGGCACCAAGAAATCGATCGATACTTCTCCATTTCAAATGGTATACGAGACCGATGTAGTATTACCCATAAATTTGGCTCTACCTGTAATGAAACTTTGGCAAGATGAAAAGGAAGAACCAAATCATGTCACCAGAATAATAAATCAACTGATTGAAGTTCAACAAAATAGGGCTGAAGTGGATGAAAAACTTCAAAAATATCAAGACAACATGAAAGCCATGTTTGATCATAAGGCTAAAGATAGAGAATTCCTCCCTTGCGAATTAGTTTTGAAATGGGACGCTAGGAGAGAAGACTCGGCCAAACATGGAAAATTCAATCATATCTGGTATGGACCATTCAAAGTTACAACCTCCGAAGGGAAGAACTCATTTCTGCTAGAAAATTTGGACGGTAAAATCCTCAACGCCCCTATCAACTAGCGTTATCTTAAGCACTATATGCAATAAACGATTTCCAAAATCCCATTGTATATACCGATTTGTGTTTTCTGTTTTTTATAGTTTTTAGGTAAGTCTTACCTCCGCCGCAAATAAAACAGGTTAGTGATTTCATAGAAAAGTAAATGTAAAATAATTTACACATTGAACTCTGTGACATGTAAAACCCTGACACTCTTCATGTTGTTTTTACGTAGGATTGTTGTTGATAGCTCAAACATTACGAAGGAGACAAACAAGTGGTCGTATATCAGAAATATTGGTTATCTCGAAACATGTGATAAATAAATAATTTACTTAGATGAGCTCGAAATGGCGAATCAAAGGTATGAGTCTATAAATTATTTAGATTTCCAAAGAATATCACCTGGTGCAACAACAGTCTTATATGTATAAAGATACTCGCTAGATGTATTATCAAAAGAACGTTTTTTCAAAATAAATCGTAAAAGCGATCATTTGGATAAAATTAAAATAAACGGAAACAAAAGAAATAAAGTGAACTCAGAGAACATTTTTCAAGAGTCGGGTTTGCGTTATAACAACCACGTTTATGAAATCCGAAACCCCTCTGTCACCCTATTCAAATCTTTGGTATTATTCTCCTTGACTCCAGATGCCTCCCCATGGCCTCCATAGAGGAAGGAGGGGTCACACTTTACCTCTGAAAGCTGATAAACAAATCTTTAGAAAAAGGGCAAGTCCTCATGGCTCCTCATGCTCCTACTCAACAAAAGTATGTATAGGCTAATCCTAACTCTCTTAGTTCTTTTAATAGGTTTTAAATGATTAGTCTTGCTCAGAAGAAGGCCTCTGGAAATAAAAAATAAATCCCCCATAAGTTTTCCTACAGACTAAGATGTTTTGAAGGTCAAAAGAAGACTTGTCCAGAGTAATCAAAGTGAGTTAACATACCTCTGTTGCCAAAATTATTAACATATATCACCCCTAATATACTTTATACAAATTGATTGCCACCACTTCTTGTTTTAAAAAGAAAGTATAAGACAGATGGTGAAAGGAAATTCACAAATGATTGCCCCTATCTAGTCCAAAAAAAGAAATGATGAAGGGAAATTCATTAAACGATTTCCCTCATCTCGGTATTTAAATGCAAAGTTACAAACTGAAGTGGTGAAAGGAAATTCAATAAAGGGAATCAGATAACTTCATCGGGGTACTGAACAGGCTCCCTGATAGTGAAACAATGTCTAAGATATCTGTAAGGCTGTTATACATGAATTATATTGTACTCTGGTAACTAGTTTTCTTTTTGACTAGATCTACATCCCAAGTTCACACGGGACTCCCTGATTAAAAAACACCGAAATTACTTTGACTTGATGCAAGAAAGATTGACAGAACCTGTTAGAATTCCTAAGGTTGTTTTGATTATCTTAAGTAGACCTGAAATCAGTTTCAAGGAAGAGGAAGTCATCGAAGGACCAAAAATTGAGATTAGTAAACGATTAAGTTTCGAAAGCTTTCAGAGATAAAGATGAAACCTCAGATTCTCTTTGTACCTTCTTTCTGAAAACGTTTCACAAAAATAAAGTAATGACTCCATTTACCCAATAAAGGCATGTGGTCCACTGTTCTTCTCGTCCCGCAGGGAGACGAGATCCCTAGATGGAGCCTATGTTGGAACACATATATTTTTTCAAATACTCTAGTTACTAAAAGGCTGAAGCCGTCCACTCTTTCAAATAACAAAAACGATAGCCATAAACCTCAAATCTTGGATTTTGGGATTTCACAGATCTAACGATTATACACATCAAAGCTCTCAATGTCCCAACATGCAAAATAGTGAAGTTGGGTTAAGTTTAATCATGATCATCGAAGCATTAAGCAACGATTATCACTATTTTAATGCATCACGCTTTCACGATTTGAGAGTCACGCCTCGAGCGAACTTCGAATGTCCGATGTGCGAAGCTGCGAAAGCGACTTAAGATAAACCTGTTTAATTACAGAACTAATGATAATTAACGTTAGTTAATTGTTATCGCGACTCAACGATTTTACCTTAGAACGACACCTTTGTAACCCCGATACTCGAGGTCGCAAAATTTATAAACTAATCACGATCAATTAAAAACCTAAGTCTGATCAAAGTTAATTAACCAAATCACAATATCGCAAATTTGGGGTTCATGGCCCAAGACTAAGAATAAAATTGTTTGAGACTACGAATGCCGAAAAAGGATTTAGAACTAATTGTGATTAATTAAAGGATTAAACCGAGTTAATTAATATCTTAAACAACTTTTAACCTGTAAAGCTTACGGGTAAAGAATTAAATGTTTCTACGATAATCCCAAGTCACGGAATATCAAACATTTATGGCATTTATAAGCGAATTAGGGAAATGATTGAAAGTAAGATCTTGCTTTATTTCCAAATCTTTCTATTAAAAGAATTAAATGTTGTGTCAACAAGGACCCGCACAGACTTGAGTACTCTAAGCGAAAGAATTTCCATCATTATTTGAATTTCATTCTAGTTTCACAGAGCCAGTTTAGTGAGATAACCATTGTTTGTATTTTCATCCTCTGTAACAGGAAACATAATCTCAAGATTTTATATCATGGCTCCACGGAAAACGCCCAAAACAACTGGTGAAAGTTCAGGTCAGAGTTCGGATATTATTTTTGATACCTCGCCTAGAAACATCGACACAGTCAAAACATGGACACAGGTTTTCAACATCTTGCAATACGAGCTGATAAACTGCCCAGATGACTTGAGTGACAATGAGAAAGAAGACTTGTATATCAAATACAAAGTGGTCGCTCAGTCAGAGATGCAAAAGGTAGCAACAAGGCCACGACTTTTCCCCTATTGTGATATGGTTAGATGGGTGTTGGAACACGTAGATATCCCGACTAGGACAATATTTAACACACAGAAGGTGGCTGCTGGTACATTTAGGCCGGAGCATCTGCAGGCGATGTACAAATTGTCCCCCACACCCAATTTTACTTACAATGCCAAATTCTTAGAGGGTTTCAAAAAGAAAGAATGTGAACAATTTTGAAAAAGCTTATCCGACCTGATCAAAGATTGGTGCTCATGCCCTGAAAAGTTCAGAGCAGACACTCATGGTATATACACAATCTCTTCGTTACAACCACAATTTATGTATATAACGATGATGGTATGCAGGCTTTATGGAAGAGAGAATACTGCACATTTTTTGATCCCATGGGTACCTCTTATCCACACAATAGCAAAGGGGTACTCTTTCGACTGGGCTAAATTGTTGTTAGACAGTCTGGCCAACCAAGTTACAAAATATCAAGCACAAAGGGCGAGTGGGAAAGCAACTTCATTTTTCATGTCTTCTTACATTATGGATGCCGTTTGCTTCATGACACCTTTTCCATTAATGAGCTGGAGCTGGACTCCAAATAACGCAGAGCCTATTCATGTGTATCACTCCAAAGTCTGGGAAGATAAAGCCAAAGACTTCGTCTATGAGATTTTCAACTGTGTAATGGTACCAATGCATGTTGTTATCTTCGACCATCCACCTCCCAAGATTTCAGATAAAGTCGTGGCAAACTTAAACAACATGGCAGACTGGTACATAGAAGAACAATTCTCGTATATTAGGGTTTTTGGCTTTTCTGTTCCCCCATATGCTATGCCGCTATTCTTACCAGACCAGCTAGTATGTCGAGAAATCACTAGGCAAACCGTGCTCGACGAGATAAGAAAAGAACTCAAAGGAGTTCAGAAAAATGTTGGCCATCCTTTCCCATACACATTGGTACACATTCTTTATTAGATTTCGGCCATGCTAAAGTGGAGGCCACGACACCATAGACACTGTTGTTCCTCCCAACCATAGACACTACTGTTCATTTACTCTCAACATCAGGTCATCCCCAAGCTAGGGCTATCAATCCACAAGGACGGGTCCTAGGCCAAATCTAAAATGAGAAACAGTTGGCTAACTAGCTCTCAGGTTTCTCAACCACACAACAAATCCTAATTTCCAGCTCTATTTCCCCTTCAACCTGCACAACCCCAAGAAATAAACATCTTTCTCTGCCATGTAGTCCCTCATGCTATTCAATTTCTCCCTAGGGCTCTAGTGCTACTGGTCAATAAATTTCCTTGTTGGAAACCCCAAGGATTCTCAGTTGTGGACAATTTTTTTTGAACTTCCATCAATCTCATGCATTCAAGCATCCATTCCCCCTAGAATGATCAATAATTTATTACAGCCATCTAGCAATGACTCTTTTCTTCCAACCATTCGTTTCCATGCTCATATCAAGAGAACATGAATTAGCAAGAATGAGGCACCAAAAATGAAAGAGTGATAAGGGTGTAAGAGTGAATGGAGAAGAACAAGTGAACCTCCAAAACAACCCACGAGGGATGTTTATATAATTACATGAAAACAAGAACCACATGGCCTTCCTCCCAAGAAGTTCACGTAACGACTTTTCCCAATTAAAACCAATATGGGTAAATACAATATAATAAAAAGACTTAGCCCCTTTAGCCCCCTCTCTCATGGAATCATAGCCCCCTATCTCTTGGCCTTGTTCGTATTGCAACCAACAATGTATTTTTTATTAATGTATATAGAAGTATTACATTTCCTAGGCACTCCGACCCCTTTTCAACTTTACCGTCTCACCAGCCTAATGTCACATTTACATAATACATTATAGTTCATAGGGATTAAACCTGGGGTCTTACATGAAGACGATGACAAGGTCAAGAAGGAAAATCTTAAGAAGGAAAAGCTCCAAGAAGGCGATGACAAGGTCAAGAAGGAAAAGCTCCAAACTCATAGAAGATAGTTTGAGAGTCTGAAAATGAAAGATGAAGAAAGTGTTGTAGCCTATCTCATGCGTGTGGATGAAATTGTGAACACCATCAGAGGACTTGGTGAAATGGTTGAAGAAGCAATGATTGTACAAAATGTGTTAAGGTCACTCCCCTTAAGATTTTATGCCAAAGTTTTTGCTATTGAATAAATGAAGGATCTTGATTCATTGCCAATTTATGGATTGCATGGGATTGTCACGACGTATGAAATGAGGACAAAGAAAGAAAATCCATCAAAGAGAGAAGCAACCTTCAAAGCCTCAAAGAAGCCAAAGAACAGAGAACACATATCCAACGATAGCTCTGACAATGAATCAGATGCAAATGAAGCCTAGTTTGTGAGGAAACTCAATAAATTATCTGAAAAATATACAGGTAAGTTACACTTTAAATGCTTTAATTGTGGAAAAGTAGGACATTTTGCTGCTAAGTTTCCATATGCGAAAATGAAAGTAGTGATGATGAAAATATCATAACTTTAAGAAAGAGAACAAACCTCATCACCAAAAAAGCGTAAGCATGAAAAGAAGAAAAAATTCCATAAGCAAAAGAAAAGACTTTACTCCAAATAGGAAAGTAGTTCATCTGAAGAAAGCAATGAAAGTATATCTGGTAGTGAAAGAGAAGAAACCCTCTTCATGACCATAGAAACAAAAATTGATGAAGACAAAGGGAAAGAAAAGACAGATTTAGAAGAGGAAGAAAATGTCGAAACAGATGGGGAAGTGGATCTTGAAGAATAACTCATTTGTTCCTTAGACAAAATCAAGAAGCTTAAGAAAAATAATTTGAAACAAAATGAGCAGTGGTATAAATATGAAGAAGAGGATTGTGATTCAAAAGCCAAAATGTCACAAAGCCTTGAAGAAAAAGAAAAGACTATCATGAGCCTAAATGATCAACTAGAAGAGGCAAGAAGGATGGAAGAAGTTGTAAGAATCCAGCTGAAGGAAAATGAATAAAATTGCGAGAAGCTAGAATCTAAAATTGTTTCTTTAAGAAATGAATTGGAGAAAACAAACTACTTAGTTGAATAGAAGCTTGAAGTTTGAAAAGAGCGCTGAAATATTGTATGATATTATCCACTGCTAAAGGTCACCATTCATTAAGATTGGTCTTGGCTATGATAAGAATCAGAAGACTTCCAAATAAAAGTTAATCATGTAGTTCATAGGTTAAGCATGTAGTTCATTTCAATTTGCATTTTATCCTTTTACTTAAACCATAACCAATTATGTTGCAACAACCAACATCACAAGAAGAAACACCATGCACAAGAACACAAGAAGTATCTTGGGAAACCCTTCTCAACAAGGGAAGAAATCCCTACCAAATCCTTTGCTATATTCTTCAAGAGAAAGACCTTCACCAACAAGAAATACCTAGCACACAAGAGGATGCTTAAACCCTAGAAGACTAGCGCCCAAGAGAGGTGCACACTTCTCCCAAGTAAATGAACTTGCTAAAATTTCCAAACTCACTTGAATGATATGATTCCATAATGGGGAATTTCCCTTTACTTATATTAGACTTGTCCCATCAACTGAAGTGTCTATTGGCTCAATAGGGACGACCTCTCTAAGTCACATTAATTCATTATTATTATTGTTGTTATAATTAATATTGACCAGATTAATTATATTTTACATTTATTATTAATCACATTAAGGTGGGGCTGACCTGTACCCTTTACATAACAATTAGGGTTACAGGTAGGTCTAACTCTTGAAAAATATATGGCAAAGGATCTGATACACCCACTAGTGCTCATCCACTAGAGGCACATCCATAGGGATGTCATAGCTCTGGTTCACTGCTTTACACAAAAGAACTAGATCTTCACACGTTCACCTGTGCTCGTCCACAGACATGTCCACTCTACAGATCGTCTTTCCCACTACCTCATACATGAGAACGATATGGAGTCTTCTCGTAAACTCTTCTTGCTCAGAGGATGCTAATACATCATCTTCATTTCTGTTCACATGACGATGCACCCAACACTTTGGGATTTCACACGTTCACTTTGTGCTCAGCCATAAGCACGTCCAACTCAACAAATCACCTTTACCACTGGATAATTATCTGGAGTTATTCTCAACTCTCTAAATGGAGGAGGTCATCTCTACGTTCCTAGGTCTGTCTCAGGCAGGAACCACATACCTTCTTAGGGGATTTCTCTCAGGTTTGTAAGATGAGAGAAAGACTTACATAGCTGCAATGACCCACACCTTATAGGTTTGTAAGTTGGAGAATGTCTCACATAGCTGCAATCATCAACACTCCCTCTCAGCCAGGGAGGAATTTTCCACCATGCCAAGTCTCTCTTGGAAATAATCAAACTTTGTCTTGGCAAGTGGTTTGGTGAAGATATCTGCAATTTGTTCATGAGTAGAAATGTACTGCATGTGTACTGTCTTTATCTGCACCATGTCTCTGATATAATGATACTTGATTTCAATGTGTTTTGATTTGTCATGAAACACTGGGTTCTCAGAGAGCTTTACACAGCTCTGGTTGTCACAATGAATAGTAGTCGGATCCATCTCATGATCGAACAAGCCTGTTAAGAGTTTGCGAAGCCATACTGCTTCACGAACTGCCACACTTAGTGCAATGTACTCTGCTTCTGTCGTACTTAAATCTACAGATCTTTGTTTTCTGCTACACCAGGAAACCATGGCTGATCCTAAGGTGAAGCAACAACCTGAGGTGCTTTTTCTGTCTACTGAACTTCCTGCCCACTCTACATCGACATATCCTTCCAAGCTTAGGTCCACATTAACTGCATATCTCAGGCCATAACCAATTGTTCCTTGTAAGTATCTCAATACATGTTTTGAAGCTATCCAATATGTATGTTTTGGTTGACTCATAAATTGGCTAAGAACATTCACTGCATAACAAATGTCTGGTCTGGTGTTAACCAGATACATCAAAGATCCAATAAGTTGTCGATTTAAATTTGGATCTACGTCTCCTGAATAAGTGTCACTCATCTTCTTTAAATCCATTACCATTGGAGTAGGCATGGATTTACAATCTGTCATTTTGCACCTTTTCAGTATCTCCATAGTATATTTTCCTTGACTTAGGAAAATCTCATTCGATCTCTGCCATACTTCTATTCCCAAGAAATAATGCATTAGGCCCAAATCATTCATTTCAAATTTAGCAGTTAATGCTTGTTTGCATTCAACAATGAGTGTCTCTAAACCGATGATGAAAATATCATCCACATATAAGACCAAAATCAGACACTCATTGCCATTAATGTGATAATATAAGTTTGGGTTGGCTGTACTTTTGTTGAAGCCCAAACTCATAAGAAATCCATCCATATTCTCGTACCAAGCACGTGGTGCTTTTTTTAGACCATATAGGGCTTTCTTCAACCTACATACATGAGATTTTTTGTTGTATATAACGAAACCTTCTGGCTGGTCAATATAAACTTCTTCCTCAATTTCACCATTGAGAAAAGTTGTCTTTACATCCATCTGATGTAGCTTCCAATCCATGGAAGCAGCTAGTGCAATGATAGATTGGATGGAGGTATATCTGGTTACTGGTGTAAAAGTCTTGTCACAGTCGACTCCCTCTATTTGTGAAAACCCTCTAGCTACAAATCTTGCTTTGTATTTTTCAATGCTTCCATCAACAACATGTTTGATTTTGTAAATCCATTTGGAAGTCACTACGGACTTTCCCTCTGGTCTTGGAACAACATCCCATACATCATTTTTTTGTGTAGATTGATATTCTTCAGTCATGGAATCTTGCCATACTTGTTCACCTGAATCTTCTCCATGATAAGTTGGCTCTGAATCAATAATGTGGGTCATGGGTGAAAGGTATCTTAAGAATCTCTTAGGTCTCTTGCTTTCTCTGGTTTCTCTTTGTGGGGCTTTATGCCCTTTTGCTTCTTCTAAAGTTTGCCGAGCCCAAGTAGGTATTTTATGTCCAACTGTGATGTATCTGGGTATGTTTCTTGGGGAAACTGAGTCTGTTGGAGCAAATGGGTCAACTGGAGCTGTTGGCTCATCTGGAATAATATCTATCTCCCTCTGAGCTGCTGAAGGAGGAGGAGGTATTGTTTCACTATCAATTTACATATGAGCTTCTCTAGATTTCTGGAAGGCAACTTCTTCTTCAAAAGTAACATAGCTTCTTACTTCAATTTGTCTCTGACATGGGATGTAGATTCGATATGCTTTTGAGGATCATTGTATCCTACAAATGTACCCTTTCTTCATGAAGGTTCTAGTTTGGATCTCTTTTCTTTGGGTACATGAAGGTACACTGGATATCCAAATATTCTGAAGTGTCCGATCTCAGGCTTCACTTTGGTGAATGCTTCTTCTGGAGTAATGTTCTTCAGGATCTAATGAGGACTACGGTTTTGAACATACACTGCTGTCATACATGCTTCTTCCCATAGAGTCATAGGTAGACTCTGATCATGTATCATTGCTTTAGTTGCCTCAATGATAGTTCTATTTTTCCTTTCAGCAACCCCATTTTGTTGAGGGTTGTAAGGAACTATGAACTCCCTCTTGATTCCTGCTTCAATACAAAAAATGTTAAATTCTTTTGAGGTGTATTCTCCTCCATTGTCTGATCTCAATACTTTGATTTTTCTTCCGATCAGGTTTTCCACTTGAGCTTTGAATTCTTGAAATTTGGCAAGGACTCCATCCTTTTTCTTCAGAAAGTAAATCCAAGTTTTCCTGGAGTGATCATCTATGAAGAGTACATAATATAAGTACCCATTTAAGGATGCAATAGTCATTGGCCCACATACATATGAATGTATTGAGTCCAAGATATCCTTGGATCTATTGTCACTGCTAGGAAATGATACTTTAACATTTTTTCCAAGGGAACAACCTTTGCAAACACCTTTATGCTGGATCTCGATCTCTGGTAGATCTGTTACGATTTTTCCTAGAGATGGAAGAGCTCTATAATGAATGTGAGCAAGTCTTCTATGCCATAACTCACTCAAGCTGATAATGTCATGTAATAAGGCTTGAACTGGTTTGATGGTCAACTTGTACAAGCTGTTTTCTCTGACACCAATTACTTTGGAAGATTTTATATGAGTGTCTTTGTGCCATGCAAGAACTCTTCCTTCTGAGAAAGTAATTTTGTAACCTTTGTCTTCCAAGGCCAAAATAGAGACAAGGTTTCTCTTCATTCTAGGTACATATAGAACTTCCTCTAGTTTAAGCTGCATATCTGAATCTAGTTGGAAGGTAGAAGTTCCAACTCCTCTCACATTGTATTTGACATCATCTCCAAGAACAACATGTAGATGTGTGTCTTTCTCAACGAAGTGCGTTAGATGATTTCTAATACCGATCATGTGCCTGGAGGCACCACTGTTAATTAGCCAAGTATTATCATTGATAGGAACCATACTTGAGAGTGCTGAGATGTTGATGTCTTCATTACTTTGGAGTCTTGTACTAAGCTTGCTTCTCATCTTGATTTTGCTCATCTTCACAAACCCTTGTCAATTGGGCTAGAAAACCTAACGGTTAGGCTAGGATAACACTTTTAGGTTTTGTTGGGCTTATGAATGCCAAAAATAAGCCTTGATAAATATGATAGCCCTGGTAAGCTGAGGAGCTTCTTCAAGAAGTTTGCAGAAATACACTTTAGAATTTTTCTACAGAATTTTGGCGAAACCCTAGAAACCCTTGGGGCCAAAAATTCGAAATGCTCAGAATTTTAATCCGAGACTTGCTGGAGGTGCGTTGAAGGAGGCCGTACCCTTTTATGTCTTTGTCATCCCAAGTGTCCAAGTTTTGAGTGGTGAAATTTCTCAAAAGAGGAGGCCGTACATAATTTCTGGAAACCCTAGGAGGGTTGTACGATTTCTGCAAATGAGTGAGAGAAGGGGCTGGAAAATTATTGTGCAATGGGATCCTCAAGACCTATGCTCTGATACCATGTTGATTTTTCAATATGATACGTTAAGCATGCAATTCATTTCAATTTTCATTTGTCTTAACCATAAACAAGAATGTTTCGACAACCAAGATCACAAGAAGAAACACCATGCACAAGAACACAAGAAGTATCCTGGGAAACCCTTCTCAATAAGGGAATAAAACCCAGCCAAATCCTTTTCTATATTATTCAAGAGAAATACCTTCACCACCAAGAAAGACCTAGCACACAAGAGGGTTCTTAAACCCTAGAAGACTAGCGCCCAAGAGAGGTGCGCACTTCTCCCAAGTAAATGTACTTGCTGAAAATTCCAAACTCACTTGAATGATATGATTCCACAATGGGGAATTTCCCTTTACTTATATTAGACTTGTCCTATCAACTGAAGTGTCTATTGGCTCAATAGGGCCGACCTCTCTAAGTCACATTAATTCATTATTATTATTATTATTATAATTAATATTGACCAGATTAATTATATTTTACATTTATTATTAATTACATTAAGGTGGGGCTGACTTGTACCCTTTACATAAAAATTAGGGTTACAGGTAGGTCTGACTCTTTAAAAATATATAGCAAAGGATCTGATACACCCATTAGTGCTCATCCACTGGGGGCACATCCATAGGGATGTCATAGCTCTGGTTAGGAGAACCATCTGGAGTCTTCTCGTCAACTCTGCTTGCTCAGAGGAGACTAATACATCATCTTCATTTCCGTTCACATGACGATGCACCCAACACTTTGTGATTTCACATGTTCACCTTGTGCTCAGCCACAGGCACATCCAAATCAACAGATCACCTTTCCCACTGGATAATCATTTGGAGTTCTTCTCAACTCTCTGAATGGAGGAGGTCATCTCTATGTTCCTAGCTCTATCTCAAGCAAGAACCACCTACCCTTCTTAGGAAAAGAACCATGTACCCTTCTTAGGGAAAGACTTACATAGCTGCAATGATCCACACCTCATAGGTTTGTAAGCTGGAGAATGTCTCACATAGCTACAATCATCAACAAAAAGAAGGATAAATCTATGCTTGTACAAACTTCACATCATGCACAAAATAAAGTGTTGAGCCCTAATATTGGATCACTACCCCATAACTGGGTCATATTACTATTTAGTAATGTTATTTTATTTATGTCGGCTTTATTCCATTAGTTGTAATTATACCTCCTAGTCTCCTATATATACCAAGGAGGCATTTTCATTTTGAATCATCTTGTACTTGAACATTTATGTGGGGTAAAAGGAGGTTGCCCCCTCGAAGAG
>ML804392.1:57135-79346 GCA_009831015.1 Picea engelmannii
GATGTTCTGAAAACAAAAATATACTCTTAACTATTGCAAACATTGATTCAACTTAACAACATCAATCTCACCTTAACATGGTTTGATCTCCACTTTGCTTCCACTTTTAGCATATATTGGGAAGAAGTGATGTTGGAACTTGGTATCTCCTTTTTTTGACTCTGTAAATTCTTCTTTGTCTCTATATTTCCCATCAGAGCTAGCTTCCGAGTTAGAGCTACCAAACTCCTTGAAAGGTGAGAACTTTCTATCTAGAGTTTTCACGAGGATCACCATGTTGTGAGAGATGTTAGAGACTTGTTCTTGCAACTTTGAAATTCTTTCCTCCAAGTCATTCCTTGGATTGTTACTATACTCATTTTCCATGGCTAGGGTTTGAGATTTATTTCTTTAAGACAAATTTTGGATCCTACAATCTCCCACAAAACCCCTAAAGAAAAGTAATCTAGCCAATATGATATGTAAATTCCCATGGATATTCCACTAGAATAGTTCATCACAAAAAATCTTTATTATGAAGTGTTTACTTAAGATTAAAATTTAACATCACAAGCCAAGTGCTCAAATTATTGAAATAAGCTAAGAATGAAATAAAAGAAGTTGAAATAAATTCCACACCAACCATACAATGAACACAAGATGTACTTTGAGAAACCCAATATGGGAAAACCTAGCTAGAAGGTGAGGACTATTCCTTGCGCTTTACTTCTCAAATATGCAATGCAAATACAAAGAAAGATGAACTCACTATGGAGTTGCCATGGACACTGTTCTCTGTGGCTGCTATAGGGTCCTCTACTTCCTCTATTCTGCTCACATTATCCCACTCTTTTTCTTTCATGAGCTATGGAATGACAAGTCAACACAACAAGTGTTGAAGTAAATATTAGACTATAGTGGTCAATTAGATATTAGACATAACCATTAATAAAGTCACTTCAACTTTAGGTCATTTTATACTTTTATGATTTTTTTCACTTTAGTGTGTTTCTTGGTCTATCCCATATTCATAAAGTGGATTCACTTGACTAGCTTGTAACTCTTTATAAAAAAGATTTCACTTACTCATTATTAATGCAATCTTGGTTTCCTTTATGTGTTCGTTTTATTGTTATAGGGTATCATATCTCAACATTCTCAAAGCCGTATCGAGAGTAAATGAAATCCATGTTTAAAAAATTTCGGTTTAAAACCAAGTTCAAAGTTGAAAAAAGAGAAAGAAAGAAAAAAAAGGTGTGTAGATTTAGTCGTACAGCCGTATAACTGCCACGAGTGAGCTGCACAACAGTCACACGTGAGAAAACGTACAACCAAATTGTATCATGCGGGCAATGGATTCATCTGTACAACAACCATACGACTATACAATACAAACATTGTAGCCAACATCACTGTATGGAAGACGCTAGGGATCTCTTGAACATAAATTTGGATATGTAAGACCAAATTTAACTATTCTTCAGTGAAATTTCTAGAAATTATTTCAATTCAGAGGATTTTGGAACATATTCAGTTTATTCTTGCATGTATTATTGCCTAGATTTGCAGATATGGAAGAATTGGTTGTTGATTTATTCTTTTTAGTATATCCAAGTAGAAATTAACTAATTTGGAGTGGTTGTTAGCAGATCTGATTGTTTTAGAGTTGGTTGATAGTAGATTTGTCAAGATCTATGTTCTTTTCAACTTTTTGAGATTATATCTGTGGTTTATTGGGTTGTTTTTTAGCAGATTTGGAAAATATGTGCATTTTTGGGTATATTTATTAGAAATCTGCGTGTTTTTTTAGTAATACGTGGCTGCTATAACAATGTAGAGCCAATATTACGATGTTATTACTCTAGGATTGCAGATTGAGGGAGGGAAGAACATGTATTTCTCTACATTTTTCTTAGTGTTAGTATGAGTTTTTGTATCTTGACTTGTATCTATGACCTCTTTACCCAACATCACACTGGAAGGTAGCTAGAGGTTTTTTGGAAAGAACTGCAATATGTGGAAGCAACACATGTTGGCCATTTTTGAGTACAAGTGCTTGAATTCTATTGTCTTAGGTAGCAATACCCAACCACAAGTTATAGGTAAATACCATGACAAGTTTGATGATTGAGACAGAGAAGCAATAATGTTGTTTAAGTTGTTTGTGATGGATGGAATTCTTCTTGAGGTTTAGACAGGGAACACTTCAACAAATATTTGGAAGCATTTGAAAGAGTTGGATGAGATTTTAAACAAAGGAATAACTTTCTTCATGAAGAATATGCTATTTTAGATCACAATGGATGAGAGTGAAATATTACGGGAGCATTTACTCAAGATCAAGGATATTAGAGAATAATTTTCTTCCATTGGTGGGAAGATGGAAGGGGAGAGCATGGTGGTAATCACATTGAAAATCTTACCATGTGCTTACGAACACTTTATTGAGACCTTGAACATCACCACCATGAATGTTGACCTGGAGTTTGATGAACTATGCAATATTCTCTTACAACATGACCGATGGAAGAAACAATTTGATAGTAGTAGTGAGAAATTTGGTTTAGAACAAGCCTTCACAACCAATGTCGAGGAAAAATGCAAATGGGAAAAGAAGAAAGGTCAAGGCAATGGTGAGGATGAAACCAAGAGCTTGAATACCATCACTTGTCACTACTATGGCAAGGTGGGCCATATAAAGAAGCATTGTTGAAATAGGTTGGTGGATTAGAAAACCAACTAGGGAGGGCCTCAATAGAAGGGCCATGTCACATACCATACAAAGGAGGAGTCAACCTTCTTTGCATACATGGACAAGAAGCAAGTTAATTAACACATGTCATTTGCTCGGTACATCGATTCAGGTGCATCATGACACTTCACCAACATATAGGACTTGTTCACAAAGTACATTGTTTTTTTTCTCGAAGGATTCAATGATCTTTGGTGGTGGGGCATAGTACATAGTAATTGAAAAAGGGAACATGTGCATATTTACTTTGGAGAAAAAAACACTGATTTTCCTCAATGTGTATTATGTGCCAAGGATGGAGCTTAATTTACTTTAAGTGAGTAATATTATGAGGCACTTCTCCCATCTACATATCAATTTTAGCAACAAAAATGATATATATTTGACTAGGGGGGCAAGAAGATTATTTCTATTGGTGTGGAGGATCGTGGATTGTTCAAATTGATTGATATTGGATATGTCAGGGAACATGCATTGGAAACCAAGAGTGCATCAAACACCACTACACTTTATCATCAATGGTATGGGTACATTAACGATACCTACCTCTCTTAATTTTCTTAAGGGAATTTGATAGATGGACTTCCTGATATTCAACAATAGATTGAGGGTCTGTGTGGATGTTTCCAGGGAAGGAAGCAACACAATACACCATTTGATGAAGGAAAAGATTGTAGAGCTAAGAGAGTTTTTCTGTTGGTTCATGTAGAGGTTTGTGGACCAATGAACATGGCATCCATCACATGTGTCAGGTATTTTCTTCTTTTTGTTGACGACTATAGTAGGAAGACATGGGTGTTATTTTTGAAACTGAAATCTAATGTCTTTACTGAGTTTTAGATGTTTAAAGCAGTAGTAGAAAAATAATTAGGTTGTCACATTACCACTCTTAGGTCTGAAAATGGTGGGGAATTATGTTCCAAAGAATTCAGTAACTTTTTTTCTAAACATGGGATCAAAATATAATTCACTACACCCTACACTCCACAACAGAATGGAGTGTTTGAGAGGCAGAACCACACAATCATAGAGATAGTCAAGTGTATGATGTAGATCATGTGTGTTTCAAATAGGTTTTGGGTTGAGATAGTGTTGACATTAGTATACTTGTTGAATAGTGTTGACAGGCGTAAGTGACACACTATCAACTGGAAGGTTAGATCCGGACCGAGGTTGTCTAATTAACCCAAGCTGTTTGGTGTGATCTGACCCGAGAGGTTTAATGGATCCATTAGCCAACTAGAGTCCTAAAAACAATAAAAGAAATAAAATAAACTAAAGCTACGATTCTAACAAATGATATATTACTTACAAATGTTTATTAAAAAGAAACGTGAATGTACAAATGATTATAAAAAATCTATATACAATATACAAGGTTTACTTGAAATCTTGTGAAATGGATGTTCATAATAGTGTTTCTAAATAAGATAAAGTAAGAACATAAATCTTTCTAATGTTTAAGCTATCAAACTAATAAATACTAAGAGAACAYGATTGAAACAATGACACAAAAACAATCAAAGCTAATTAATGCAATCATCGTTTCATTAATAAATAATTTAATTAAAATAACACACATACTAACCTGTAGCTGATCGACAAAGCTAAGCTTATCTCTTTGTGTTTTTTGATCTCYCGCTTGTCCTKCTTTTAAGGGAAACCTAYGACARAACARTACTAGTAGTTTCAAAATAAATTCAGAGAAGTGTTTGATATTTGGAGTAAATTAATAACAACAAAAAGAMAACTAATTAAAAAAAATCCCGTGATCTTAAGATAATCAATATCTAAGAACGAAAGAAAACTCAATTCTGAGCATTGATATTATCCATCATTTAACATTAAAAATAAACTCAATAATGATTAAATGATCGATTGATCACACATATAAAATGAACCAACACATCATGGACAACATTCAAATAATCATCGATATGAAATATCATGCAAAGACAAGGCTAAAGCTAAATTTGCAGGATGATAGTTCATAACATAGAAATAATAGGAGAATGCAATGGAATAAGCATCACACAGGTTTAAAGCCAACAATGAATCGCTTTCCMATATCAATTCTAAAAAATTACATGTCCATATYGTAGTCCCAGAAAAGTTGCCTTTACTACTAAACAACAACCCAGAAAAGTTGCCTTTACTACTAAACAACAACCACTATTTAAACTTGTCTTGGATCAATAACCTCTTATCATGCAAGAAAGAGGGTAATCTTAGAAAAATAGATTGCTTTACAAAAGTAGGATAACAAAGAAACACTCCTGTAGGAGTTTGTTCATCAAAATTAATTACATAAATGAAATTGTTCTATCAAACAAAATAAGAAATGACTAAGCCATGCAACACATAATCCATGATTTCTTCTCTTTGTGAATAACATCACAACCGTTTTTCTCTTGAAAACGATAAAACAAAATTGAATTTAGAAAACAATATAAACTAATATTTACAAATAGACTGGCTACAGAATTGTGAGATTCTCTAGCTAGTATTAAATTAACAACAAAATAAAAATAAATCTAACTATCTAATTTTTCCAACAGAATCAAATCAAAGAGAATCAAAACAATTCTTTACCGTTTAGATATTAGACAATAAAGCATCTGATAAGTTTGAGTTAATGATAGCATTGAAATTCGTTGCATTCTAGATAACCACATTACGAGCTCGTTTAAACCTTTTACCCACCCGACCAACGTTGGATCGAACACATGCCTTTAATTCTTGATTTTCCCTTTCAAGCAAGGAGTTTCAAGCTGCCATATGTTTTAACTGTTCCTGGAGACATGGTATATCTCTGTAGTATCGTTCAACCCAGTCGAGACAATTTTCACAGTGCACAGGTGCTATAGCAGATATTGAGTGTGTTTTTCAATGGGTTCTTTGGTCTGCTTAGTATCTTGCCTCAAATCGTGGCTTATACCAGCAAAGCCTTCTTGATTTTTTTAGGAATGAAGGTAGTTCAAAAACAGAATCGTATTGTCTAGTTTCAATACCAATTTCATTTTCGAGGCACTGGTTATCCACATATTCTCGGGCAAGAAATTCATTGATCTCATCATCGGACAAGTGATCATCGACCTTGATCAATGGGATTGAGCTCAGATGATCTTGCTGGCGATTTCTGAGATTTTTGGATATTAACCTGCCTGGTCTCTTGTTTACAAAACTCAAATCCTGTTCCTTCTGTTTGCGTTTTTTCTTGATAACTGATTTGTTAATGAAACCTTGATTCATCTCAATAGTAGGAGCAGGAGAAAACCTCTCCTTCAACACATCTATAACCTCCTATAATGATTTTCTAGGCGCGAAATCATATCATGGATTTTTTCCCAAAGGGTTCTGAACAACAACAAAATTTCTCTCTGTGGTCGCATGTTCTTCATGTGGATCAACACTTTGATTTTCAGTGGTAGGGTTACAGGGACTAGGGTTTGTATTGAAAAGGAGAGACGATTCTAATGTGTTCTCGGGTATGATGAAGTTGTTTCTATACATGAAACCTTCCCAAGTACCCCCAATTTTAGCTAGATGCGACAACAACATAATTCGAATAAGCCCATGGTGGAAGAGGCTAGACAGACTCGGGTTTAAACTCTGTTTCTGATAACGCTTAGAAATTATATGCAGGCTCATAAACAGATACAAAGACATATTTAACTTAAACCCTAGAAAAATCATCAACAGGAGGATGTGATACAAGAAAACTAAGCCATATCTTCCCTCACAAGTTATGAACTGTTTAAGAATTAGAAGTAGGTCGTGCCATCGGGTTTTTAAGAGAGTAATCAATGTACCTTTAGGGAAGCATTTCGATTTCTTAGAGACCATGAACAGACTCCAAGGAACACCTTCTAATTTGGCGTTTTTGAACCATCTTTCTCCATCCCGTGACAGTCCTGTAGCTCGTGCTATAGAATCCTCGGTTACTTCGAGTTGCAGATCCCCAATTTTAGCTTTAGAGCAATCAAACGATTGAGTGAATTCTTGTGCAACTGCTAGGTTATAACCCTCAAAATTTCGGATGAAAATGTCCCAGCCATGTGCCTGTATATCTCTTATGGAATTTTTGTGAGTGAGGAGGGCTTGTGAGCAATTAGGTTCAATTCTAACTACGAGAGCCGTGGATGTTATCACAGAGTTACAGTGAAGGCAATGAGAGGTGGGTTTGAATTTCCAATACAAAAACAACATGAAGAGATCTGTAAAATCGGAAGAGGCCCGATACCTACAGGCTTGGGAGGCTACCATACTTGGTAATTTGAGCTTTGAATGACTAAGGACCAGAGGATGCACAGGCTTGTAAACCACTCTGCGCAATGAACACTAAACACAAACCATTACCTCTTACCTACTCGAATAATGAATGCGAGTGTGAATTATGCAGGACAATAGGATGATGTGGAATTGTAAGTACATCAGTCTTGTACCAGAGTGATAGGATTGTTATACAACTGGTAAGAGCAATATTCATATTTTGAATTTAACCCAAGGTTCTGCGCCATCAAACATATCAATTGTAAAAATCATATAATCAACCATAGATGAGAATCAATTACATATCCTAAAGTGAATAAATCAATGGCAATGGATCAATAAATTAGCTTAAAAACTTTGAGATTTATAAACATATAGATTCCATTTAGGTGTAATCCCTTTAACAAAAGAAACAAAGAAATTACAAACTGTAAAATGATTACCCAAGCCAAACTTTTGTTTTAATTTCATGCTTTCAGTCATGAAATCAAAACAAACGATAGATCAAAAAACGAAAAAATATTATACTCAGCTAGCCTAATGAATATCCTCAAAACCAAAAGACAGAAACATTTATAAGTATAAGGAGGCAACTACATTTTTTTTTTATCCTTTGGTGATGACCTTTTAAAATGATAAAATTTGACAGAATTGTTGGCTGCCAACAATGGCGACACACTGGGTAAAGCAGTTATCTCTGCATCACCAAAAAATTATATCAGGGGCACAGATGAAATCAATTTTAGAGACAGTTAACGATAGATCAAGCATTTCGACAATAACTCAGGAAAAAAATAACATATTCATAGTATCGAAAGCATTTCTGTCCAAAATTGTAATCTGGTATCTTGTTTGGATCATAGGTTGATAGGGCCACTGCTGCCAGTAGGCATCCATAGCCTCGACAGGGATGTCATTTAACCCACTCTAGTGCTTCTATCATGTCCAAGAGTCATCCATTTATGATAAAATCATCTTGACACCTGATCACTTTTAAAAAAACACCTGGGGATCTTCGAAACCTGACATTGCTTCGCTGCGAGCAAACCTGTTCAATACCCCAGTGAAGTTGCCTTGGTATCATGTGTGCATTTACCCACTGCTAGCAGACCTGTTCAGTTTCCCAACTGGTTTACACACAATTCCCACACATTAAAGTGCTTGCAAATCTCTAAAATTTGTTTATAAATTCCCAGAAACTTCATGATATTTAAGAGAGCAGGGTGATACTGAAGATCTCATAGTCTGGTAATGAAAGGATTGATCATTTGAGAATTATTTTTCTGTTCTGATGACTTCCATCATGATTTGGACAATTAGATTCTGTTAAGAAATCATATCTAGGATGGGGAAGCACATTGAGTTTTTCTCATTAAAATGGGGACGACGTTAGACGTTGGTTAAGGATGATTGTGTCTTCCTGTGATTTTAATGAGAAACCATAAACAATAATTGGACAAAAACTTACTTCTGCTGATCTGAGTTTAGCACTCCCTGTTTAGGTGCTTGAGTTGTTATCAACTACTGCTAATGAATAAAAATTCTGATTCCCTTCAACAAATGAATGGTGATTCAGACATAATCGTTTAGAAAACAAATCAAAATCAAGCAAAATGAAAAGAACCAAAATCAAAACATAAAAGAAAATTAAAAATATTTACAAGAGGGTGGATCTGAAATTATCAAGTGAAATATCTCTTGAGAGCCTAGCCATTCACTGGGAAAGTGTCTGATTGCCCCTCCAAGTTATGCAGACAAAAAGAACTAGGACCCAGTTTTTTAGAAATTACAAACGGTCCCAGCCATAGGTTTTGGAACTTGGTATGTTCTCCCTTACCCTTGTGCGCTTTGTCCCACTTAAGAACCAAATCCCCAACATCAAGATTCCTTTCAGAGGATGAACTTTTATCGAACCATCTCTTCACAATTTGTTGATGCTGGTCAAGTTTCTGTTTTGCTTGTGTTCTCACCTCTTCTAATTTTTATAAAGCATTTATCCGGTTTTCTAGAGGATGACACTCTTCTTCTTGAATGTTTTGCGATAATTGAAAAGAAGGAAGTAAGACATGTGGGGGGAGGATGGCTTGTCTTCCATAAATGAGGAAGAAAGAAGAATTACCAATGGAGGCCTTTGGATTTACCCTATCAGCCCAAAGTGCTTTGTACAATGCATTGTGCCAATTCTTATGGTTTTCTAAAACTGTCCTTTTTATAATCTTGATTAAATTCTTATTTGTCAACTTGGCTAGACCGTTCCCTTGAGGGTAGTAGATGGAAGAATACTTCATTTTAATCCCTTTTTCCAGAGCGAAAACATTTATATCTAGGGAAGAAAAATAAGAAGCATTGTCCAAAACCAGACATTCAGGAACTCCGAATCAAGTGATAATATGGGAATTCAGAAATGACACTACCTGATTGGTGTTGACCACTTTTAAAGGTAAAGATTCAGACCATCTTGTAAAATAGTCTGTTTCTGTGAGAATGTACTTGTGATGTTGCGAGGAAGGGGGATTGATTGGTCCTATAATGTCTAGGCCCCATTGCTAAAAATGTGCATCTACAGTAACAAGTTGCAAAGGAAAAGTTGTTTTTTTCACCTGTCCTGCAGCGTTTTGATAGATTATACACTTGCGGGACAACGTATGGGCATCCTTAAACAAGGTAGGCCAATAGTACCCAACCCTTAGCACTTTGTGGGCAGTGGTATATCCACCAAAATGACCACCGACATCACCGGAATGAAGTTCAACCAACACTTTTTCAGACTCCTCTTTTTCTAAACAACGCAGAAAAACACCATCAAAGTTCTTTCGAAATAATATATCATTGATTAATTGGAAAGATGCAGATTTAAGCCTAAGTGCTCTTCTGTTTTTGGGATCAAGATTGCGAGGAGAAAATCCATGCAGTAAATAAAATTTGATATTCTTATACCATGAATTGGATGCAGTTTGCATACAACTGATTTCTTTATGTTGATTTACAGTTGATGTGTTTATTTGACTTTCTGATTTATCAACTGAATCAACCACTAATTTACACAGGGCTTGGCCTTTAACAATTTGGGCAAGGGTTATTTCAAGATCATATTCCTGAAGTGATGTCATCCAATTTTCTCTTTTCTCACCCATCTCTATTTGTACTAACATATTTCTTACAACGGGGTAAGGAACAACAACTTTGGTTATGGATTTCAACAAGTAAGACCTGAAGTGTTTCACTGCTTTAAAAACAACATATGCCTACTGATCTACCGTGGGATAATTAAGTTATGATCCTTTAAAAGCATATATCATGAAGGCAATAGGTATCTCATTGGTTTCATCATTTTTTTGTGTAAGCACAACAACATAGGATCTGTCAGATGCAAAAGTGTATAGAGTGAAATCTTGAGAAAAATCAGGGTTCATCAGGGAAGGTGCTTCTATCATGGATTTTCTAATTGAATCAAAATCTTTACTTTCTTGTGTTCCCCATCTGTATAAAAAATCCTTTTTAATTAGATTTTGTAGAGATCTAACCATTTTAGAGAAACTTGGGACAAATCGTTTGACAAAATTAATTTTACCCAAAAAGGATTACATGGCCTTTTTGGAAGAAGGAGGATGAAGTTTGGCAATGACTTGGGTTCTTTCAAGATCAATTATCATTTCATCTTTAGACACTATAAACCCAAGCAATTTCCCTTTTTCTACTACAAAAACTGATTTTTTGGGATTGAGAGATATGTCGAACTTGCGACATCGTTCTAAGACAGCCCTAAGGTGAGACAAGTGATCTTTCTTGTTTTTTGAAAAGACAGTGAAATCGTCAAGATAGACCACAACTGACTGGTTGATGAGGCCACATAAAGAAATATCCATTGCTCTCTGAAATGTGGCGTCGACATTTATCAGTCCAAAAGGCATTTTCCTGTAGGCATAAGTGCCCCACGGGGTACGAAAGGTGGTTTTAAGCTAGTATGAAGGAGACATCAAGACCTGTTTATATCCTGAAAAACCATCTAATAAAGATAGTCTTTCGGAACCAGACACATGTTGTAGAATTTGTTCCATTGGAGGAACAAGATAGTTGTCTTTATCAGATGCTCAATTTAACTTTCGAAAATCGACACAAAGTTGAATTTTTCCATTTTTATTCCTTACAGGGACTAAGTTAGATACCCATTGAGTATGCCTAACTGGAATAATTATCTTTGCAGTAAGTAATTTATTTAGTTTCTTTTTCACGGTAGGTTCCAATTTAGGATGCATTTTCCTCAGTTTTTGTTGGAAACGCCGAGTCTGGGGTTTCATAGGGATTACGTGCTGTATCATGTTTGGGTTGAAAGTTTTTAGATCGTCGTACATCCAAGCAAATACATCTTTAAATTATTTGAATAATTTTATAAAAGTAGACCTTTCCTGTTCAGAACATCCCTTTCCGAGATTGATATTTTGAGGGTTATCTTGTGTTCCTAAATTTACAGTTTCGTACAACAAAGAGGAACTGTTTGTTTTGCAATTGACTACCCTTCTAAACTTGTCATGTAGGTCATAAAACTTCTCTAACCTCACAACAGATTTGGGGATAGAGTTTACCAGCTCAGATGATGATTCTGGAGATCAAGGATTGGATATTACCGTGAAATATCGGGGATTCTCGTCGTGAGTGATTTCATCAATAACTGCATCCTGGAAGATATCTTCCATATGCAGAAAATTGATGATCTGCTGATCATCATCAAATACTCTCTAGTTTGTGATGTTGTCCGGGATCGATGGCCTGAATAACAATTTGACCGAGAAAACATTAGGGGAAAGACCTTCAACATGCAACAATTTAGAAGCAACATTGGCTAGTAAATCAACTTCTGAATTACTCATCCTAGGAATGGAATTTATAATAAATGCTAGAAATTTGTGCATTAAACCCCATACCTTGGTTTGGTAATTCTTCATATGCGGTGACAAACAATGTATTGCATTTCTTACCTGTTTGACTACTATTTCTGAATCACCAAATACTACCAAMTTTTGCACATCCATGTCCAGTGCCTTCCTTAGTCCCTGCAGAAGTGCTTCATACTTTGYTGTGTTGTTAGTACATTCAAACTCTAATCGAAAATAAATAAATGTTTTATTATCTGTAGGGTCGATGAAAACACAACCAACACCTGCCCCTTCTTGGGATTTGGATCCATCAAAATAGAGGGACCAAATTTGTGCGTCATTAGYAGTATTTGTCATATTTGGCGAAGCTGGTGCCTGAGTATAGGCTATTACTTCAGATTGCTGTTMTGGATCAGTGATAGAGGAAATTTCAGTCATGAAGTTACCAAAAAAGGTATTCATTCCYTGCGTTTAAATTGAATTTGCGGTGGTAATGAAAGGCTCATTTGGGTCGTTCAGATCTGTCATGGTATGCTTAAGGTAACGCTCTCTGTTTATTCTGATCATGTTGGCCTGTCCATTTTCTGGTAGACACAAATGAGACTAGTCTGTAGAAAAATAACCGTGTAGTTGTTCTGACCAATCTCTACTAAAAAACAAACCATAAACTTCAGGAATTTCAACAACAATAATATCGATTACTTGATGAACCTTGAGATTGGACGATAATCTAATCAACACATTTTTTAGTTCACCAATGACTTTGACATTAGTTCGATCTAACTGAATGATTTTTAAATCATAAGGTTTTACTTCGGCATTAATTTTCTGGCATATAGACAGATGCATCAGATTCGATGATGCACTAGAGTCAACCATACAATTATGTACATTCCTATTAAAAATTTCAAAAGTTAATAAAAAAGGAGACATTTTTTCGTGCGGAAACAACATAATTCTACTGGTTTTTTATTGCTATCCCTGAAACAGTTTTATCTAAGTTTCCTACAATTTTTTTCTGATAAGTCTCTTTTATCTTGGTTTTCAAATGACTTTTTACTTGGGACATTTTTAGCTGTGTTTAAGTCAATTTCTGCTAATTTTTTGTTGCTAACATCATTCTTTTTACTATTTTCAGCAATGCTTTGGAGCATTTTCTGCAAAATAAGAGGAAATTTCAGCAATTCAAAAACAAAAATATTTTCCCTTGATTTTTTTAGATCTTCAATTAAATCATACTCTAAAACTGGGGCAGCTAGATTTTGTCTAGTTTCAGTTTGCTTTGGCTATTTTGAAACCATGTTTTTACTTGTTTTGTATTTTACTTCTAGTGTTGTAGGAGTGGACAGTTTCAAAATTTGCTTGAAAAATACTGTCCGACAAGTGCCCGAAAACAAGAGGAGATGAGTCTTCCTCTTCTGGTACCTGTTCCTCAACTTTATCATCAGAAGTGAGTCTTCCTCTTTTGGTACCTGTTCCTCAACTTATATCTCTTGCAATATCCATGGATTGAAGTTTACATCAGTTGGTTGTAAAAGACTGTTCTTCCAATATATAATTTGAGGAAGAATCTTATGTAAAGTAATCTCAAGTTTTTGAGGTATACCAAAAGGAGACCCATGTATGCAGATATAATAAGACCTTGTATGGATTCAAACAACTTGATGTAGAGTATCTCATATACATCAAAAGCGTGGTGAAAAATTTCTATGATAGAGATAGTGTATCAGAATAGTTACTCAGAAGTCTGGGATGATGGATTGCTAATCCATGGAAAAATCTCATGATGAAAGAAGAAGTGCTACTTGGATATGTTTCAGTTTGAGCCTTTCCACGATGTCATGAGCTAGAAGGAAACAAAAGTGTTGAATTCGACCATGATATATATTTAAATGATCAGAGCTACATGAATCCTTAAGAGAAAACCAGTGTTCCATAACATACCAAAGTACATTGAGATCAAGCATTACATTCTCCATGATGAAGTCCAGAAAAGAGAAATGGTTCTCCAATATATCTCCACAGATGAGCAGATAGCAGATACTTTGGTAAAGCCTTTGTCCAAGATGAAAATTTTGCAAGCTGGGGCTCGTGGAGACGACTTCCTTATTAAAAAATGAAGAGATTACTCCTAGGTTGGGAGGGAGAAATGATGTGTTATTGATTTATGGACAATCATTTTTCAGTTTGAAAAATGGTCTAGGATGAGAAGTTCCTTTCCAATTCGGAAAGTGGTTTGAGATTTCTGACGAACAAACATTTTCCAGTTCGGAAAATGGTCCAGATCGGACAATCATTTTCATAATGAAAATGGTTCGATAGATTGCTGATGTACCATAAACATCGATTCCCCTTGTGGCCAGTGTGGGGGAATGTTCTATGAAAATCATTATTCTTGGAAGTCACTCTCAATAGTGGTCAAGTAGAATGGTCCGCCTCGTCGGACAGTCATTCTTTTGAAGTTCACAGTTGTGAGAAGTTTCGAAGAATGGTCCATTTTTGGAGGTTGGTGCAGGACAGTCATTCCCTAGGGCATACTCATTCTATCCAGGTTGCACTATGGTTAGTGCCATAGGAATGGCCTAGTTAGGTGAATGGTCCAGGTTCAACAATCAGGGACATGCATTCCCTAGGGCAGACTCATTCTCTTCAAGTTGCACTATGGTTAGTGCGGGAGGAATGGCCCAGTTAGGTGAAAGGTCTAGGTTCAACAATCATGGACATGAATTCCCTAGGGAAGACTCATTATCTTTAGGTTGCACTATGATTAGTGCCAGAGGAATGGCCCAGTTAGGTGAATGGTCTAGGCTCAAAAATCAAGGACAATTATTCTTCTATGCTTGAGAATAATAGTCCAGATATCCCATGGCCAATGTTTTACTTTCTGAGGGAAAATTCTCTTCCAGATCTCACAGATGTGAGTGGAAGAATGGCCCATATGAATCAGTTTATATCATGATATTGTTTCTATGCAGGTTGATATCAGATGATATGATTGCTATGGAGACTGTATGTCTCTTGACAATAGATGTATGCTACTGTGGTGGATGTGTTCCACTGGTTGTGACTATGTGTCAATGATTAAGTATCCGTGTGATACTTGGTGTGGTTGTGTACCACTGGATAGTAGTTTTGTACTATTATGGATAGACACAATTGTGTTCTATTGAATGACATTGTTCTAATTTCCATGTAGACTATCAGTAGTGTTGAAAATGATTATCATCTAGATGGATAGTCAATTTTCTAGTGGACAAACATTCTCCAGGAAGAAAATGACATAGGACATTTATTCTTCTAGGACATATGTCTGGATTAGAAAAATATTCCTTGTATCCCATGGCATGGCTTCCAACATCTGTTGAAATAATTATTCTTCTAGGACATATGTCCGGATTAGAATTATGGTTCTTGTATCACTCTGTGGAGTGAGTGACTTATTCAATATCATGCATGATTACTCATATGGAGTATGGATTTGAGAGATGATGTCGTTGATGTTATCATATGATATTGATAATGATGAGGATGCTCGTGATCTAATCATGAGATACCCTGTATGGCTATGATGATGCTACCGATTGAATGGTATGTTTGTGCTAAAGACCATTGCTTTCAATACCTCCCTAGCTAGGAGGGAGTGTTGATATTATGGTAGCCATGGGAGGTATTAACCTCCACATGTAACCCTAACAAGAATAGAATATTTTGGGAAGCAAGAAGAAACCCTAAAGGTTTGGACATAACCCTAGAAGACAAGTCAACTAAAGGAAATAATTAATATTAAGTTTTTATCCTCTAGAATGAGAAGTTGGCCCAGACAGCTAAGGAGAAGCAGTATAAATACAAGATGCCAGATCTCATTTGATACACACATCTCACAACTGTAGAAATGTAAGAGTGCGCACTGCAAAAATTGAGTAAGTGCGTAAGTTTGGAGAGTAGTTGCAGCTGCAGTTACTGCAACCTGTATTCTCGGTTTAGGCTTGGAATTTCTATTGGTTATGGTTTGGACTTTCTACCTTGTGTGCTAGCTCTGGAGAGAGGTACGCTACATTGATTCACTATTAGGCCTAGGGTTTTCTTCCATAACTATTCTCTGTCAAGGTTAAGGTTCTCGGGGGTGGCTTCGACATATTGTTGGGTGACAATATTGCTATATTTTCTGTGGTTAAACGAGCACACCTATTATTTCTAACAGGTAGATCCTGGTCATGTAACATTTCCTTGACAACTTCAATTATGGTTTGATTCTTCCTCTCTGCAACCCAATTTTGTTGTGGGTTGAAAGACACTATCATCTCCCTCTTAATCCCTTCTTCCTTACATAATTTCTTGAACTCGTTGGAGGTATACTCACTCCCGTTGTTTGACCTTAAAAGATTGATATCCTTACTTATGTGATTCTCCACTAGAGCTTCAAATTCCCTGAATCATCTGAAGACTTCATCCTTGGTATTTACGAAGAAAATCCATGTCCTCCTAAAATAATCATCAATAAAGGTCACATAATATCGACAACCACTCATGGATAGAAATGACATTGGTCCACACACATCCAAATGTAACATATTGAGGATCTCCTTGGACCTACTGTCATTGCTTGGAAAATCAGCCTTGACATTCTTTTCAAGAACACAAACTCTACATACTCCCTCATGTTCAGTTCCAAACTATGGAATACCTGTAACCATATTCCTCAATATTGTCATCGCGTGGTGATGTAAGTGTCCCAATATCCTATGCCAAAACTCGCATATATTTTCACTGTCATGCACTAGGGCTTGAGATAGTTGACCTGTCAGCTTGTAGAGACTGCCATCATGATTCCCAATGAATTATGATGAGTCACAACTCAATCCCTTTGGCCAAGAAATAACCCGCCCATTAATGAATGCCACTACATACCCTCTTTCCTCCATGGAAGAGACAAAGAGTAGGTTCTTCTTCAGCCCAGGTACATACAACACCACTCATCTTGAGAGACTTTTCAGACTTTAGCTGAAACAAAGCTGTTTCAACTCCCTTGATTGCATACTTGGCATTATCTCCAAGTTCCACTTGCAATTGTGAGTTCTCCTCTGTTAGAATGGTGAGTGATTTATGTGACATTGTCATATGATGAGAAGCTACGCTATCCACCAACCAATTATCCATGGTGACCTGCCCAAAATAAGAACAAGAACAAAAACAACACTCTTCCAGTGTTGTAGCCAAGAAGTGTCTCAAGATGATCCCCTTCTCTTCAAATCCTAGTCTCTGAAACCATGTCAGTTTTCATGTGCAACTGTATGTGACTAATTTTAGATCTAAAAATTGCTTCCTAGTGATCTAACAATAAACCCTAGTTGTTATCACTGGACAATTTTACATTGAAATTATTGATTGAAAAATATAACAACGTAAAAAACAAGATCAAAGATCAATCATCAACACATATGAGACACATAATTTTTGTTCTATAATTTTATCAATTTCAAAAATTCCGAGGGAAAAACTAGCCCTCCCAACTAATAAAAATTCACCAAAATGTGAGGACAATCTTGTCCTTCCAAAACCACGAAATATCATCAAAATACTTGGGACAAATCCCAACTTACAAATCTGTTGCAGACCACCTGTTCGACCTACTGACGTCACCTGTACTTCTGCTGACGTAAGACTGTACAAGCTTGCTCCTAGTCAATAACCTTGTACGAATGTACGCGATTCACCTTACTGCAACCTACGTACATATGCGACTGTGCCCACTACAATCTGCATACATACATGATTCACCTTCCTGCAATCTGTGTACATACATGACTGTTCCCATTGAAACCCACGTACATGTACGAGAAACTCATCTTCCTTCGCACATGTGTCTTTTCTCACTTCCCACATTTGATCCAATAACCCTAGGCCAAATTTCCTAGGTGCATACATCTCCTTGCTACAATTTCCATACTCCTTAGCTCAAGTGTGTACTCATTTATGCTAACTCCATGATGCCACAATGATAAAATGTCACAATGACTTCTCTCCTTTATACACAAGTCTAATGAGTGAGTTTAGGAGACCTTCCTAAACTCAACAATTAATTAGAATATTTTATTCCTCTTTGTGGGTGTGACACCCCATCACAACCCCACAAATCCCATCAACTTTCTCATGAGGCCCTAGCCTCATTCCAAGRCCAATTTTACTTAAATGAAAGGATAATCTGGTGCTAACGAAGATTCCCATATGCCTGACACCTTGTCCTCTTGTGGGAATACCTATCAAAGCTACAAAATCAACACCTTGTATCTTACTCCATATATATTTCTTMTTTTCACTAACCATTTAGTAATATAGTTTTCACATTAAGATAATGAATGTGCATATTTATTACAACTATAATTTCCAAAAATAATGTGATTGAGGTGATTTGTATGACTTGTTAAAATGTTTCTTGGTAATCCTTTCCATTGAMCTTCATATATACCTTAATTACAAATCAATACTTATTTTGTTCAACAAAATAAGGCATGTATTTTTTCTCGAATGTGCATTTTCATCCAACTAATTTAAGTTTGATGAAATATTTGTAAATGTCAAAGTCTCATTCTTTATAAATGAAGAATATTCTACATTGATCATCTCCCTCCCATTTGATGCTCTATAAAATCAAGTTCCATTTCCATTCTTTTTTATCCATCATCTTTTGCGCAAAATACATAGGATTTAAATGCCTTTTATGCAATCTTTTGATTACTTGTAGATCTCCTCAATAGTGGAGGTTCTCACAAAATTCCATCCTTTTCTTCTATGGGTTGACAACTTTTCCAACTTGTGACATCTTATTCCCCAAATATTTTGTATTTTCATTATCATATATGTCCCTTTGCATTCTCCATGAAGTTCCTTCTCTTGCGTCACTTTGTATGACTCCCAAAGATGCAACAATTCATTTTTCCATAATGAAATCCAACACTTCATGTTCACTTTGCTAGGGTTCCATGTATTTCACTCCAACTTGTTTATATACAAGTGTTTCTTCATTAATGATCACATCTTCCTTTATCAACTGTATGAATATGGATCACATTGAATCATTATACACTTTGTATTCTTATTATCTAGCATCTTCCTTGTCATATGTACATATACATATGTAGGGAAACAACAACTATTCAAATGATTAACTTGCTCTCATGCCATGCTTCAAAATAAATATTCATTTTTATTTCCATAGTGAAAGTCTATTTTAGACATATGTTCTAGTGAAAATTTCCTCCACCCAAAAAGCATTTAACAATATTACACTTTTAAGCATGCATCTTATTCTTTCAACCTCTTTGAAAACACATGTATTCCAACAAGGGACAAACACCTTCAGTAACCACTAACAAAACTAGATCAAATATCAACACACTGATGTTTTCACTGTTAGCCTCATAATCCCAAAGTTCTATAGTCTAAGTATTTTCTAGTATAAATGTTTTTAGAAATTAATTTATTCTAGTTTGTTAGGATAAAGACACCTAACTTCTATGTAAATGACACCTATCATACTCATGTGATTATAAGATTGATTGTTCTCTTAATTTTAGTTTAGATTTGAGCTATATAAACTAGCTCCTTCTTCAAGTGAGGTTAAGGAGTAGACTATGAGTTCTCACTTAAGATTGTAATCACTTTTTCCTTATTAATAAAATTACGTGTCTGAGGACACTTTGTCTACATGGTATCAGAGCCATGGTGAAAATTGTGATGGAAGAGAATTGATGATGGATTGAGGAAGCAAGAAAGTCTCCACAACATCAACCCAGATCTCTTCAAACTCAAGGGCAACAGTATTGAGGTAATCTGTTGTTGTTTAAAATAAGGAAAATTGTTATTGTGATTGCAACGATCAATTTTTTCAATAATTGATTGAATCGTTTTTTTGAGTTGTAAACTTGTAAATCTTCAAATTTTAAGTTTGTACATTTGATTAATAACAACTTTCTTTCCTGTAAATCTAAGAGATCTGGGAAGATAAAAGTGTACACTTGCATTTTTTTCTTTAGATCTCATAGATCCATTTCTATTTTATTAAAAGGGTTCATTTGTAAACATTGCTTCAGATCATTTTATAAATCTGACAATTTAAATCCAGAGTTGTAGATTCTATATTTTTATGTTTTTTTCAGATCTGGTCTATATTGAGGTCTATATCAAGGTCCGTATCAAGGACCAGATCGTGAATCACATCTGAATTTAGCAAAAGGTCATCATATTGAATCTATGGTATTAGATTGGTGAAAAGGAAGACCCCTTTGTGAATTTGTGTGGATCGGATCTGGTATAGATCCATTCCCACCAATGATGCTTCCAACTTCTCCGATCTGGAGTATTTGTAGCTGCCAATACTCGATCTGGTATCTCTAGAGAATAAATCACTCTGAAAATATCGAGACATGTCCCAAGTATGAAATAAACAACAGAAACAAAGCTAAATAGTATTTCCATTGGGGCTTTGTTTATGCAACTTTGGATCTTGTATTTCCTACAAGAAAAAACAAAAACAACAAAGGAATTCACTGTCTTCAAACTTTGATTTCAGATATGCCCTGTGTTGCAACTGTTGAACAGTCGACTTTGATATGGAACAAATGACAACCATAGAGAGCCTACATGGAAGTGATCAAAGACCCTGCATGTAAGCTAAAGAGACCCTACATGGTAGCTATACGTAACTGTGCATAAAGTCTTCTAACCTCTTCTGCGTGTCAAAATATTGTTGCGTGTCCTCATTTTCGAGCCTCTTTTGCGCGATTTTGATGGGTAATTTTTTGAACTGATATTAAATTATAAAAAAATGTTGCAAAAATATTTGTTCATATCGAGGTTCGTATTAAGGATCGGATTGAGGACCGGATGAAGGACCGGATGGAGGACCAAATTTGTTTTTAACATAAATAAGTGGAGTTATAAGAATTTTAAACTTTGATCTTCAGATTAAAGAGTTTTGTTTTTTTGGTTTTTAGAAATTTGAGTTGTAATCTTTTAAGTCATTGATGACTTTAGTTCAAGGGGGGGGCACATTTTATTACTTGTAAAATGATATCTATCTTGTAAAAAAAGGTCAAACTTTGAAAGATTTGATTGTAGTCTTGAATGCTCAGAAGTTGAGAAGAGTCCAGTAAAATACTCTCTCAAACTCCATTTCCAACGAGACTTTTAAAGGGTCAAGGCCAATCCCTTAAAGGTACTCTTTTTGCATGGATTGTGTACTCTTTCTTTATGGTGCCTTGTGTCTCTCTTTAGAAGTTTTTTGGATTATTCACTTACAAATGTTGCAATAAACATCATGTCTAAATTAATCAATCTATTCACAAAATGAGATAAGTTAGATGGACCCAAGAATTACAAATCTTGGAGTTGGCACATGCATAACACTTTGATCTATAATGAGTTATGGCGTGATATCTGGGATGGTGATACTGCTCCAACTAAGCCAACCGATGCTACTTCTTTAGCAAAATGGAATTTAAAATATGAAAAAGCACTTGCTTTGCTACGTTCTTCTGTAACTGAACACATGTTTGTTCATATTGAGAATTCCAAAGATGCATGGTCTGCTTGGAATATGTTAAAGAAGATTTTTGATACTCCTGCTGCATCTCATAGAGTTGATCTACCAATGAAATTTCTTAAACAAAGATTAACAACCATTGTCAATGTATTAGAATACATTTCAAGAATTGATAACATTCATCAGGAAATCATCAAAGATGGTTTTCCTAAACTTGAAGATAGTTTTCTAGTATCCATTGTAATAAATGGCTTGCCTCCATATTATAAGAATTTTCTTGAGACTTTGCAAATAACTAATAAGTTATCAACTATGAATTTCGATTCACTTAGTGAATTACTGGATCAACATAGTAAATATTTTGGAAAACAAAAACAATAAGGAGAAGATCTTCTTTTCACTAAAGCTGAAAGTTCTAAAGGAAGAAGAAAATCAAATTTTGAAAATTTTCAGAATCAATCTTCTAATCGAGGCCGTGTTAGAGGTCTTGGTCAAGGTACAGGTCGTGGTCAAGGTAGAGGTCGTAGCAATTTTCATCAACAAAATTTTCAAAGTAATCCTCACAATAATAATGCACAGTCAAGAAGAGGCAGAAATTGTAGTCAAGTAAGATGTAAAATATGTTTAAAGATGGGTCATTATGCATCAAATTGTCTTACAAGCAATGATCAATTGCCAAAGTTTAAGCAGACATAAAATTCAAATTCTCAACAATCAACTCAATATGCAGAGGATCAAGATTACCAGGATGATCAATATGAATATGTTTTTTCAGCAGTTCAACATGTAGATT
>ML804392.1:84642-106919 GCA_009831015.1 Picea engelmannii
GAAGGCATAGAGGGACTATAGCGATCAATAATTCGTTGACTTCCTATTAGTTCGTCCTTTGACCACAAATATTTCCATAATATCTATTGTTGGAACTAGGGAACTAAAAACATTGATTTTTATATAATAAAAGGTACCATATATGTCATGATCTGATTGGATAATAGATTGGAGGTCTTATTTCCTGATTCACTATTCCCAATGTTATATATGTTGGCATATCCAAAGTATTTGATCGTATAGGGTCTTTTTGAATCATATATTTTCTTATGCATTGCACGAAGGTGGATTAATGCTAGCATTAGTTCGAATGTTTGTCTTAGCATTTTTTGCTAGCATTGTCTTAGATCATATATGGTGTTTTTTTTATTTGTACTAATCATATTGAAATGTTTAGATATCCAAGGTTTATAGTGATCTATAATTCCAAAGTTTATAACCTTGTATTGTGATTTATTTTTTTATTTGTGCTACTATCATTATTATTACTCCTCTGTATTTGTATTGAAATGTATTAACACTTTTTTTTAGGTGCTTGAATAGGCCTGAAAGCTTAAATGTTTACATGACACGAGGTCCTCCAACAGGCCTAACAACTTAAATGTTTGCATACCGCGAGGCCCTTATACAACCTGACAACCTTAAATGTTTATATAAATACGCTTCTCGAAGTAAATTTTTCCTCGAAATGTTCCATACAATGTTGCAGTGATTTTGGACAATATTGTTGTCCACCGCCAGTTGAATAGGCATTATATGTTTCATCCTTATTCTATCCTTGCAATGCAATTTCGTCATCGTTGAAGCTACATACATTGTTTACTGGTTTGGTGAGTGCTTCTTCTTTGCTGGTTCGTCAATTGTTGCTTGTTGTTGTTGTTTGGTTCACAATTCGACTTGCACTTCTACCTTTCATCGTTTCAGAGTAATTTTCCATGCCATAGTTTCATTTTCTATTCCTTTTTTGCTGTTTAGTGTTTGCAGTTTGCAAGTAAGAATGTTTGCTTATTTATACTGGCATGCTCGTCATATGTTTCCGGTTCCTTCTGTGCTTCAACTGCAGTTTCGTAATCGTTGGAGATACATATGTTGTTTACTGGTTCGGTGGTTGTTGCTTGTTCGCTGGATCATTGGTTCGTCGGTTGATGGTTGTGTTAATTTGGCTCAAGTTTACGATTTGGACTCTAGGGCTACGGTTGGGCCTATTCGTGCTTTCTCGCTGGTTTGGTGCTTGTTGTTTTCTTTTTTTTTTCTTTGACTTTGCAGGGTTGGGGTCCTGTGCCGGTAGTTGGAGTTGTTTTTTTTTTTTTTATGTATTATTATTAATTTTTGGGTGCTTTACAATGTTCATCCATGAGAAGACATGCGGTTGTGTTATTTTTCCTGTCTGGCAAGGTCGATATTTGTTCTGCTGTGATATTTTGCTGGTGTTGTAGTGTTGACATGATAGAAAATAGTTGCATGAAAAATAGTTCGAGAAGTACATGTGAAATTGTAATATCCGCTGTTTTTTTGTTAAAATAAAACATATGCAAGATGTACTTATAAACCATGTATGGTGAAATGTGCCCATATGAAAATATGTGTTATTCATCCTCTACATAGACTGGTGTGACCATGATACAATTTGTCTTGTACTTGAGATATGATATGTACCACAAAGATACTGCAAAATTATATTTCCATGTCTGAAAGCATATCTGGGTAGTTTTCCATGGAAAACCAAAATCTTGTATCGTGGGCACAACAGTCTGTGTAGAGGATAAATAACATGTATTTCCATGGGTGGAAGCATATCTGAATACTTTGCCATGAAAAACCAAAAATCGTTTAGCTATGGCCATGCAATTTCATAATATTTTGTGGCTTGTAATATATTTTGGGCAGGGATTTTTTTTACATATTTACAACTGTGGATGGAGAAGCGCAAAGGTTCATGTTTCTGTCTATATTTTATTCTATTTCTTGAGTCTCATTTATTGTATGTACATATTACTTGTTCTTCGATGCATACAAAATTCCATTCATGTTCATTGTATTTTGTGCGTTCCCACATTTAAACAAACAGAATAGCTGGAGAAAACAATGGAGTCTTGACTGCATCGGTTGAAGAGGAGATAGAAACTTACATGCTTGTACTGTTATTAGTCCCTTCCGAAGGCATATAGGGACTATAGCGATCGATAATTCGTTGAAGTCCTATTAGTTTGTCCTTTGACCACAAATATTTCCATAATATCTATTGTTGGAACTATGGAACTAAAAACATTGATTTTTATATAATAAAAGGTACCATATATGTCATGATATGATTGGATAACAGATTGGAGGTCTTATTGTCTGCTTCACTATTCCCAATGTTATATATGTTGGCATATCCAAAGTATTTGATCGTCTACGGTCTTTTTGAATCATATATTTTCTTATGCATTGCACGAAGGTGGATTAATGCTAGCATTAGTTCGAATGTTTGTCTTAGCATTTTCTACTAGCATTCTCTTAGATCATATACCGTGATTTTTTTACTTGTACTAATCATATTGAAATGTTTAGATATCCAAAGTTTATAGTGATCGATAATTCCAAAGTTTATAACCTTGTATTGTGATTTATTTTTTTATTTGTGCTACTATCATTATTATTACTCTGTATTTGTATTGAAATGTGTTGACACTTTTTTTGAGGTTCTTGAATAGGCCTGACAACTTAAATGTTTACATGACACGAGGTCCTCCAACAGGCCTGACAACTTAAATGTTTGCATACCGCGAGGCCCTTAGACAACCTGACAACCTTAAATGTTTATCTAAATACACTTCTCGGAGTACATTTTTCCTCGAAATTTTCCATACAATGTTGCAGTGATTTTGGACAATATTGTTGTCCACCACCAGTTGAATAGGAATTGTATGTTTCATCATTCTTATATTCTTGCAATGCAATTTCGTCATCGTTGAAGCTACATACATTGTTTGTTGGTTCGATGAGTGCTTCTTCTTCTTTGGTTCGTCAATTGCTACTTGTTGTTGTTGTTTGGTTCACAATTCGACCTGCACTTTTTCCTTTCATTGTTTCAGAGTAAGTTTCCATGCCATAGTTTCATTTTCTATTCATTCTTTGTTTTCAGTGTTTGCAATTTGCAAGTAAGAATGTTTGCTTATTTCCACTGGAATGCTCGTCATATGTTTCCGGTTCTTTATGTGCTTCAACTGCAGTTTCGTAATCGTTGGAGATACTTATGTTGTTTACTGGTTTGGTGGTTGTTTCTTGTTCGGTGGTTGTTGCTTGCTGTTTTCTTTGGCTTTCGAGGGTTGGGGTCCTATGTCGACAGTTGGAACTGTTTTTTTTTTATGTATTATTATTAATTTTTGGGCGCTTTACAGTGTTCAACCCATGCACCCACGAGTGGACATACGATTGTGTTATTTTCCCTATCTGGCGAGGTCGATATCTATTCTTCTGTGAGATTTTGTTGGTGCTTCAACGTTGACATGATAGAAAATAGTTGCATGNGAGTCTTGACTGCATCGGTTGAAGAGGAGATAGAAACTTACATGCTTGTACTGTTATTAGTCCCTTCCGAAGGCATATAGGGACTATAGCGATCGATAATTCGTTGAAGTCCTATTAGTTTGTCCTTTGACCACAAATATTTCCATAATATCTATTGTTGGAACTATGGAACTAAAAACATTGATTTTTATATAATAAAAGGTACCATATATGTCATGATATGATTGGATAACAGATTGGAGGTCTTATTGTCTGCTTCACTATTCCCAATGTTATATATGTTGGCATATCCAAAGTATTTGATCGTCTACGGTCTTTTTGAATCATATATTTTCTTATGCATTGCACGAAGGTGGATTAATGCTAGCATTAGTTCGAATGTTTGTCTTAGCATTTTCTACTAGCATTCTCTTAGATCATATACCGTGATTTTTTTACTTGTACTAATCATATTGAAATGTTTAGATATCCAAAGTTTATAGTGATCGATAATTCCAAAGTTTATAACCTTGTATTGTGATTTATTTTTTTATTTGTGCTACTATCATTATTATTACTCTGTATTTGTATTGAAATGTGTTGACACTTTTTTTGAGGTTCTTGAATAGGCCTGACAACTTAAATGTTTACATGACACGAGGTCCTCCAACAGGCCTGACAACTTAAATGTTTGCATACCGCGAGGCCCTTAGACAACCTGACAACCTTAAATGTTTATCTAAATACACTTCTCGGAGTACATTTTTCCTCGAAATTTTCCATACAATGTTGCAGTGATTTTGGACAATATTGTTGTCCACCACCAGTTGAATAGGAATTGTATGTTTCATCATTCTTATATTCTTGCAATGCAATTTCGTCATCGTTGAAGCTACATACATTGTTTGTTGGTTCGATGAGTGCTTCTTCTTCTTTGGTTCGTCAATTGCTACTTGTTGTTGTTGTTTGGTTCACAATTCGACCTGCACTTTTTCCTTTCATTGTTTCAGAGTAAGTTTCCATGCCATAGTTTCATTTTCTATTCATTCTTTGTTTTCAGTGTTTGCAATTTGCAAGTAAGAATGTTTGCTTATTTCCACTGGAATGCTCGTCATATGTTTCCGGTTCTTTATGTGCTTCAACTGCAGTTTCGTAATCGTTGGAGATACTTATGTTGTTTACTGGTTTGGTGGTTGTTTCTTGTTCGGTGGTTGTTGCTTGCTGTTTTCTTTGGCTTTCGAGGGTTGGGGTCCTATGTCGACAGTTGGAACTGTTTTTTTTTTATGTATTATTATTAATTTTTGGGCGCTTTACAGTGTTCAACCCATGCACCCACGAGTGGACATACGATTGTGTTATTTTCCCTATCTGGCGAGGTCGATATCTATTCTTCTGTGAGATTTTGTTGGTGCTTCAACGTTGACATGATAGAAAATAGTTGCATGAAAACTAGTTTGAGAAGTACATGTGAAATTGCAATATCCGCTGTTTTTTTGTTAAAATAAAACATATGCAAGTTGCACTTATAAACCATGTATGGTGAAATGTGCCCATATGAAAATTCATGTTCTTTATCCTCTACACAGACTGGTGTGACCATGATACAATTTGTCTTGTACTTGAGATATGATATGTACACCAAATATACTGCAAAATTATATTTCCATGTCTGGAAGCATATCTGGGTAGTTTGCCACAGAAAACCAAAATCTTGTATCTTGGGCACAACAGTCTGTGTAGAGGATAAATAACATGTATTTCCATGGGTGGAAGGACATCTGGATACTTTTCCATGGAAAACCCAAAATCATTTAGCTATGGCCATGCAATTTCGTAATATTTTGTGGCTTGTAATATATTTTGGGCAGGGAAAAAAATTACATATTTACAACTATGGATGGAAAAGTGCAAAGGTTCATGTTTCTGCTTATATTTTATTCTATTCATTTAGTATCATTTACTGCATGTACATATTACTTGTTCTCCGGTGCATAACATCTTCCATTCGTGTTCATTGTATTTTGTGCATTCCCACATTCAAACAAACATAATAGTTGGAGAAAACGACGGAGTCTTGACTGCATCGATTGAAGAGGAGATATAAACCTACTGTTATTTCATATTGCATTCTTTTGTATTTCATTTATTCTCTGTATATGTGTTCACCTACTTTATTGTATGTATATGTTGCGTACCTTCCTACATAATAACTTATCTTCATTACATGTCTTCCTGCATACTAACCTCCTTCATGTCCGTTGTATTTTTCTTGCATTGCTACATTTAAGCAAACATAATGGCTGGAGAGGACGATGGAATCTTTGGTGTGAATGTAGACGAGGAGTTACAGAGGTGGATACCTGTACTCTTATTTCATATTCCAGTGTTTAGTATTTCATTTACTGTCTGTATATTTGTTGTGCTTGTTCTACTGCTTTGCACCCTTTTTTTATTATTATAATTTTTTTGGTGTACCTGTATGTATATACTACGTATCTTTCTGCATTGTATTCTGTTTGTTGTTATGTTGGAATAAATAGAATTGTTTTTCTTTCTTTTACATGTCTGTCTTCATACTAACTTGCCTTCATGTCCATTGTATATTCGACCTTGCTACCTTGGAAGAAACAAGTTGGTTGGACATGAAGATGAATTGTTCTGTGCAACAATAGAGGGTTCTGTGGTACAATATTTGAAAAGGTATACCAACCGTGCTTGTAAATTAAATATACAAACCGGGTGGGGGCATATAATATTAGACTAGAAAACTCTGACTTGGAAGCAATGGGCCTTTCTGCCCTCCCCATTTCTACTTTTTCCATTTTCTATTATCCCTTTTTCTTTCTAATTGCTTTGCTTAGTGGTATTTCTGAAAATGCCTTGGTGCGCCGGTTGGCGGACTAACGGTTTCACATTTATGGTCACGATTCTACCTTATTCCATACTTACCCACTTTTTCGATTGCAGGTGCCAGGAGGGCAGGTTCAAGATTGCTCCCCTAGCTTCCGAGGGTCAGTGATATACATATTGGCCATTGTGCCCTGCTATCACACCCTGTTTACTGTTACACATTTTTCTAGTAAAAAAATTAGAGGCATACAATTTGATGCTCGTGTCCTCATGTTTCCTGAGTATGTTCCTTGACACCCTATTTCATATTCCATCTCGTTCCACCCTGCATGTGACATCAAGAACTATTATGAAAATATACAATGAATATGCTTTTTTAGTCCTTCTGATGTTCATCTACACATGCTTGCATCAGAAAAAGTTGGACTAGTGACATGGCCATGAGTAGTCAGTCATCCTAGACATCAGCAGACCGACAAGGCCAAAGGTAAATATGCATACATTCTGTTCCTAGTATGTTTACCAAACAAATATCCTCAACTATTTATTCATCTATGGCATGGTGAATATGTTGATGTCATATGCAATACATGGTTTGTAGTTCACAAGAAGTATCAACAAGTACAAGTGAGGCACCAAACATAGCGCATGTTCTGCAAACTAAGAGGTGTAGTTGTAAAACTATGGCTCCATATTTTATCAAAGCTATGCATCTACTTGTAGATTTATGCCAGTGAAAAAAGAATACAAAAAAAAATGCACACTACCATTCTCTTTAGTTTTCCTGTTAAAACATTGTCACCAGGTCTAGAGTTGTAACACCCAAAGTACTATCAATAGAGGGATTGAACAATTGCTGAACTGGACAAGTGTTCATCGGGGACATAATGGTCATCTATAGCACCTACTTGGACAAGGAAAACAAAACTAGATCCATTATGCGTGCTGACATGACAGACAAGGAGGCCATGATGACAGTCACACTGACTATTCCTACACAACTTGTCCAGAAACATGCAAAAAATATATTGTCGGGTAATGGGATATCCATTACAAATTTTAATATATTGCCAAAAACAGTATATGACCATGGTGATTGTGATCGGATTATTTTTCTCAACGAAACAAGTTTTGTGGAAAAATTTCTCGCTATTTGTTCAGAATATTGTTTCGTCCCGGACGCAACTATCAACTAGCTTGCACATAGCAGTGATATTTACCCAATCAGAACCATTCGAGCAGTTGTCACACTGGCGAGAAAGCTTGGCTCACAACACTTTCTCCATATAAAGGATGGAGAGTCGGACAATGACAAGGCAATGGTGCCATTTTCCATATCCAATTTTTTCCTTACTTTGGCATGTGCATGTATCTCGGGTAAGATACACAAATATTGCAGTGTTCCATGTTGCAGCTGCAATTTCTTGATACCTATTCAAATTTGTTTTCGCCAATGGAACAACAATTTCATAAAGGGAAGTTTCCACTTATGCTCTTCAAAAATATAACAAAGAAAAGGGATGTTAGAGAAATGATCTTTCGCACAACCCACACAACATTTGTAAAAGAGTTGCGAGTAGACATAATACAAGATCTGAAGAAACTAGATAGCTCTACAACTCTTGTGCGTATACATCCACATAATCATCCTCACTTTGCTTATACAAATAGCCTTCACCAAATTTTTGCGGCTTGTTTTATTTTATTTATTTATTTTTAAGGGGGGGGAGGGTGCAGTTGTGTATTATATTGTTCAATGTATTAATTCCTATGCTCGCGTTTCTAGGTTGAAGGTGTTTTGGTTGCAGCGAATGCATACTCAACCCCCTTTGAGCCTGTATGTAAGAAATGCAACTCTCATGCTTCTGCTTCCTCTTTGATAAGTGATGATATGATTGATTGTCTACGATGCAGTGAAAATTGTCCATATATATATGGACATTGTCTCAATGCTTCCATCTGAACTGTGGGAAACAAAACCGTGCATTGTACAATTAGGAAACCTCTGTTACAAGATGTGCTTCCTAGGTTGGTAGAATTGTCATATGAAGCATACCTACAGAAAAAGGCAAGCAATTTCTACATGTTGCGTGACTTTCAGATACACAACAAATTTACCTTAAATGAGGAATATGCAATATTGCATATTGGTTGAAGAAGAAAAAAAAAATGACAAGAAAAAAAAACATATGAAGTTTTGGCAGGAAACAAAAATATCTCATGTGTCTCTGTAATATTTCTTCAACACCCAGATGAATGTTTGTCGGAATCGAGTAATTGAGATTGCATGCGCATAAGATTGTTAGGTCCAAAAATGGGAAGCATGGAAACAGACCCCATATATCCCATGGCCCCAATTATTTTCTCGTGGGGACATATACCAGATGTAAGAGAAAAACCAATGCCGCGACGTGTTTTCTTTGTATATCAAATTGTTTGATGCAAAGGTCGATGCATGCTGCTCTATGGAACCTTTTGGGATATTTCTTGCAACCTGTTTGGAATTTAGTTGGTTCTTGGTTATATGCTTCGTATGTCAATTTGTATATCGCGGAACTCCGAGTGTTGTTTGGAGGACACAAAACAATAGAATTGCAATTTTTTAGCCAGCTAGCCCGCAAGTCCGCCTGTCAATTTGTATGGCACTGTGACGCAAATGTAGTATGTGGCTTGTTTTAACACTTTTCCTTGATCAATGAACTTGGAAAAATTAATCTCCTGGAATAATTTGAAATAAACGAATATATACTGTGCGAAGTCCAATTGTGCTATCATATCAACAAGAGGCCTTTAAAATTCAAATTGGTGTTTGTTATGCTTGTGGTGATAGAATTTAAAAAAGCTTTGTTTTTTTTCCTTCATTTTTTTGAAAATAAGAGATTTCACATCCTTTAATAATTTTATGTAATTAAATTGTACAATATCAATATTTAATATTAATAATTTAGTATTTGAAAATATTGTTTTTAGATAATGTTAGATAGTTGATAGGGATGAACATTGGTAAACAATCAGAATCTTGAGCTCACCAGTCCTGGAGTCTGTCTGTCAATTTGTATATCGCAGAAATCCGAGTGTTGTTTGGAGGACAGGAAACAATAGAAGTGCAATGTTGAGCCAGCCAACCCACAAGTCCGCCTATCAATTTGTATATCGCGAAACTCTGGGTTCTATTTGTAGGACACAGAAAAATAGAGGCCCAATTTTGAGCCCGCCATCTTGAGAACCCGTGATCCAAAAAGTGGCTAAGTATGGAATGAGGGATCTGTATATGCTCTATAAAATCTCATGTCCATTCTTTATAAAAGTACATATTTAATATGTATTACTCGTTTCTCGAAAAATTTCTAGGTGTGGAAGTTGGCGGATACACGTGTTCATATTTCCACTTACTTTTATATCACTAGCCTGACCAACCGCTTCCCTGTTTCATATCGTACAAACTTTTTGGATTGTGAGTTTCCGAATACGTGGGTTTTTCTTTTAAATAAGATATTTAACACCCTTTAATAATTTCATGTAATTAAATTATACAATATCAATATTCAATATTAATAATTTAGTATTGAAAATAATGTTTTTAGATAATGGTAGATAATTTATAGGGATCACCATCCGTAAACAATCGCAATCTTGAGCCCACCAGCCCTGGAGTCCGTCTACCAATTTGTATATCGTGGAACTCTGAGTGTTGTTTGGAGGACACAAAACAATAGAAGTGCAATGTTGAGCCAGCTAGCCCACAAGTCCGCCTGTCAATTTGTATATCGCAGAACTCTGGGGGCTATTTGTAGGACACAGAACAATAGAGGCCCAATTTTGAGCCTGCCAACCCGAGAACCCTATAATCCATTCATCTAAGAGTTTAAGGTGGAAAAATCCTAATGTTAGAGGAGTAACATTACCTGGACCAACCACCACTCTTTCGAAGGTAGCGCATTTAAGAAGGTTAGAGTTGAGGGTAGGCATAGCTATAGATACAAATCAGAGACAAGTTGTGGTATGTAGTTGGGAAATCTCATAAGGGCATGCCATATCAAAACCATAGAACTAAATATAGGCCTGAAGAAGAGTATAAATAAATGGATCTGTGAGAGAGACTTGAAATCTAGGTAAGACTGAAGACCAGACTGGGCCATTGTGGAGGGGATCTTGGAAACCTCTAATCATTGCATTAGAAAATTGATTATGTCGAGAGTCTATGACACAACATAAGGCATAAGTATTCAAACCATGACAGACTAGAAGACTAACACCGAATTGGATCAATCTAAGGTGAACATATATATATCCATTCTCGAGTCCCCAATCAATATCGACCTATTGAATCATAGGGATTTGGTAGACATTTTGTCCTAAAGTCAAGGGCACATTTGTGGAACAATACTTGATTAAGGTAGTATCATGAAATTTGAACATAGGTAAATTATAGATCTGAGAAGGTTCTATCTTAGGCATAATCCAGTTTTCATTTGGTTCATATTCTTGTGCTATAAGCCTAGTGTTATACAAAGGATCAGTCAAAATTGAACTCAAAATTCTCTTGAACCATGAAGACTTTTTAAATTTTGCATCTCAAGATAGATTATAAGAAGATTGACTATTGGATCTATGCGAATCCATGTAGTATTACTGCAACTTTTGGAAAAATAGTACGAATGTAGGGAAGTAAACACAACTGAAGGTAAGATTTAACTTACGATGGGAAAGAGATTGATCCAGAAATCGAAGCTTAGCAATTACACACTATGACCTCAATTTATCAAGACCTTTTTCTGATGGTGCATGTGAATATGAAAATGATAAAGAATTAAATAATTAAGAGCAATAGAAGATAAAAAAAATTTAGCAAACCATCAACCAATTGTACACAAGAAGTTGATAACGGAGTTCGGCAATTTCATCTACGTCTCCGGGCCTTTGTATTTAGTGAGGGAGACTTTCTCTATTCAATATTCAATGCTTTACAATATGAATTAAAATTACATCATATAGGGCTCTGACTGACTAGCTATATTTTGATCTGTCTCAGAAACCTGATGCAATAGACGACACTGAAAACAGAGTAGTAGAACTCCCAGAAACTACCTCCAAAGCTCAGCTACTCTGCACTGCTCAAGACTACTTGACCTTGGCAAGTTCTTCCTCGACTGGCTTTAAGATTATTTGCTGATTCTTTCTTGTTTCAAACCTAAAAATGGCTTGGTTTATATATCCATGAGGTAGAGGGATCAAATCCCAACATCCCACTTTTCGCGGCACTCAATTTGGCCCAATATCCACCAAGATATGGAAAAATAATCAAAACTGGTTAATAAAATCAATAAAAACCATAAATATATGGTCAAAAACCCACTTTATGCCATAATAATAAGCTAAGCTCCTTAGGGCTAGCGCACCCCCTATTTATGGTCATATGGTTGAGCTCTCGGATCCAAAGGCTAAATTATAGCCATAACTCCTGCGCCCACATAACATAACTCCTGTGCATATGATAAAGGATCTGAACTATAGCCCGTGGCCCCCATGCCCATGGCTTATCCCTTGGGTGAAATGTTCTCGCGCTTGTGGTCATATGTGGGTTATAAAATCCATGGGCTGGGGCTTAGCCCCACCCCTTTCTGCCCCCATTCGATACTTAACAACACTTTATATATACCTTTGCAGACTGGTAATAACAAGTCACATAGTAGTGCAATGGCATACCACCTATACCCAAGTCGTAGCCTACATTTGGAGGTCACGAGTTCAAAGATCGGAAAGACCATAATTTTTTCATACAACCAAATGAGCCAACCATGGGGTGCCATGTGGCACCACCCTATTCTCCATTTCAGACACCACTTGTCATCTTTCGGATGGTCCACATGTCCGTGCACTTGCCTAGTTAGCAATTGCCACATCAACACACCTGTTTTCCACGTGTCCACTAATTATACCGACCACTTGTGTGAGTGTGCCATGTGTCACCCTTTCAATGGTGACACATGTCACCTCCTGGTTGGTCCACATCAACTGTATGACCTATCAAATGTACCTCTTCCACGTGTCACGCTGCCATGTCAACATGATGACATTAGCATTGACTTTTTGCCTGTTTGACTTTTCAAACAGAACGCGATATCAGGAGCATACAACGTCCATTTGAACATGTTCAAGTTGCGTTGGGTTTGTATCGACGATGCCTACACACACGTCCGTTTTGATGCCATTCCGAGAACATTGATTTTTAGGCCTTTCTGAGCCCTATCAAGCTCCTGGATTCAAATCTGGATCACACCTTCCCACTAAAGACCTTTTGGTCCCCAAAAGGTTTATTACATCAATCGACTATATCCTTACATCAATCAACTAATGACAAACAACCTAGATTTAACATTAATTAGACTCAATAAGTGATTCCATAAATCAAATCACTTTTATTACATCAATGACAATGACACTGACTCAATTTACATATAGGGCATAAAATCTGCCCAGTTCCAGTCGGAGGACCCACCTCCTACCAACAGAGTGTCGCGGTCGTTCCTCTGCTTCTCTGTAGCATCCACCTGTTGTCCTCTTGCAATGTCCTTCTGATCCTCGACAGTGTCCTTCTGTTCCTTCACAACATCCGTCTTTTGCTTGGGCCCTTCACGATTTGTTGAGCATTGCAACTCTAGATGCATCTTCCAACAACTATCTTCACAATGTCCTCTCTTTTGACAATGTGAGAAAGTGTTTCTTTCTCGAAGAAAATTGATGGAATCGCGCCCTGACTGAGTCGAATCCCCCTTGGATTTCTCTGACTCCTTCCCTGGCTACACTGACTTTGCTCGCAGATTATTTTTGACCTGCAATGTCGCGTCATCGCGTCTTGGCGTACTTCTTGTCACCATGATCTTTATTCCATATATTTTCTGTTTCCAGTAGTTTGCAACACAATGGTTATTGCTGCTACAAAACGTGCATGGAATCATTTTTCTAATAAGTTTCATGACTTTAGCATGCTCATTAGAAAATGTGGGCGAAGGTGATTTATACATTTCAACCTCTTTACCTTTCTTTCACGATTCATTGTTTGCGTCACTACTGGCTCGAGCTGCCTGTTTGCCTTGCCAAGTCCGAAACCATTCTGGTGTGAATTCTAGATGCCGCTCCCAACAATGGTTAGCATCGTGTCCAAAATTTTGACAGTGTGTGCAACGAATCACTTGACTGTTGTCCTCATAAGATTCTCCTGCATATCCCAATCCTTCTCGGAGTGGACGCTCACGCACTTCAATTGGCTCAGCTCTTCCTTGGCCATATTTTCCAAGGCCTTGTCCCTTCCCGTATCTGAACTTCGATAACATTCTCATACCGAATCCTTTGGTATGTTTCTCAAATGCTACAATCTCTAGATGGTCGGATTCCACCTCCTGATCAACTACAAGAGAGGCTGGAGTGTACTGGATGCTTTCTGTTGGTGAAGAGAATGTCCCAATGGCTTCTCCTACCAGTTTCTTCTCAACCAGATTAGCAAGAGTATATGAATCCTCCTCATCGAATTTCCTGTGGAATGGATGAGTTCCATCATCCCTGACAGGGCTCAGGCTTCTAGCTGAAGGACTTCCTCCAATTGGCCTTGCTTCCATTGCCAACATCAACGTTCACATTCGTTCCCTGTCTTCCTCAAGAATCTGCACCAATCTTCACAATTCAATATTCTCTCGCTGAATGGTTTGGTTGATCTCCTCGAGCTCCTGGATGAGACGAACAAAGTTTGCTCACACAAGAATTATCCAAAATACTTGGAATATAACAAAGTAATCCATATAGGACTGTAAACAATAAAAAATAATAAGATATAAGATAGATTATTACAATTGAGAATGAGGGCTCGTTTATATAACATAATAATTAATAAATAATAATTATTATGTTATGAATATCTATAGTATATGTATAGTATATGTATATTTATGTTCATAACACTGGATTCTAGGTCTCTTCAAGATTTTTCCCATATTCACATTTCCTGCAAAAGTCAGCCTACTCTGATACCAGTTGATTCAGAAATTGAAGCTTAGAAATTACACACTATGACCTCAATTTATCAAGACCTTTTTTGACGGTGCATGTGAATATGAAAATGACAAAGACTTAAATAATTAAGAGCAATAGAAGATAACAAAAAGTAAGCAAACCATCAACCAATTGTACACAAGAAGTTGATAATGGAGTTTGACAATCCCGCCTACATCTTCGAGTCTTTGTCTTCAGTGAGGGAGGATTTCTCTATTCAATATTCAATGTTTTACAATCTGCATTAAAATTACATCATATAGGGCTCTGACTGACTAGCTATATTCTGATCTATCTCAGAAATCTGATGCAATAGACGGCACTGAAAACGGAGTAGTAGAACTCCCGGAAACTGCCTCCAAAGCTTAGCTACTCTGAACTGCTCAAGACTACTTGACCTTGGCAAGTTCTTCCTTGATTTGCTTCAAGATTCTTTGCTGCTTCTTGCTTTTTTCAAACCTCACAATGGCTTGGTTTATATAGACATGAGGTAGAGGGATCAAATCCCAATATCCCACTTTTCATGGCACTCAATTTGGCCCAATATCCATCAAAATATGGAAAAATAACCAAAACTGGTTAATAAAATAAATAAAAACCATAATGATATGGTCAAAAACCCACTTTATGCCATAATAATAGGCTAAGCCCCTTAGGGCTAGCACGCTCCTTATTTATGGTCATATGGTTGAGCTCTCGGATCCAAAGGCTAAGTTATAGCCATAAATCTCGTGCCCACATAACAGAAATCCTGTGCATATGATAAAGGATCCGAACTATAGCCCGTGGCCCCCGCGCCCATGGCTTATCCCTTGGGTGGAAGCTTCCTATGCTTGTGGTCACATGTGGGTTGTATAATCCATGGACTAGGGCTTAGCCCCACCCCTTTTCCCCCCCATTCAATACTTAACAACACTTTATATATACCTTTGCGGACTTGTAATAACAAGTCACATAGTAGTGCAATCGCATACCACTTATACCCAAGTTGTAGCCTATAGTTGGAGGTCACGAGTTCAAAACTCGGAAAGACCATAATTTTTTCATACAACCAAATGAGCCAACCATGGGTTGCCATGTGGCACCACCCTATTCTCCATTTCATACACCACTTGTCATCTGTCGAATGGTCCACATGTCCATACACTTTCCCAGTCAGCAATCGCCACATCAACACACCTGTCTGCCACGTGTCCACTAACTGTACCGACCACATGTGTGAGTGTGCCATGTGTCACCTCTTGGTTGGTCCACATCAACTGTACGACCTGTTAACTGTACCTCTGCCACGTGTCACACTGCCACGTTAACATGATGATGTCATCATGATGTTAGCATTGACTTTTTGCTTGTTATAGTTTTCAAACAGAACGTGATATCAGGAGAATACGACATCCGTTTGAACCTATTCAAGTTGCGTTGGGTTCGTATCGACGAGGCCTACACACATGTCCGTTTTGACACCATTCCGAGAACATTTATTTTTAGGCCTTTCTAAGCCCTATCAAGCTCTTGGATTCAAATCTGGATAAGAGATGATACACAACACTTGTTGCCTTCATTGTATTTAATAAGTTGTTCTTCCATCTCACAACAACTGTTGAATTCCATCCACAATTAAAATCATGTCTTCGTCTTCAACATTTATACATCTCACATTCTATAATTCCCAAACTCATGGCTCATACATGATAGAATCCACACTTGAACAATAGTCCAGTAAAATAGAACAAATTTATTTCTTCAGATGATAAAGTATACATGTATGGATCTAATACCAATTTTTACAGAGTAGGATCACACTGACCTCAAACTAATACCAATTTTATCAACTCAATTTTTACAGAGTAGAATCACACTGACCTCAAACTAATACCAATTTTATAAACTCACTAACAATATTACACAAGAGACCGATGTTTTTCATTCACAAGATCCCAAAGGGCAAGTGAAGAGGATACACACCTCTCTTAGACACACAGACTTCAACCTATAACTTCTTACAGACTCGCTCTTGTCATTCTCGATGATCTTAATGAGGGAGGAATGGCTTTATTTATAGTTTTCACAATAGGTTACCGGTAAACAATTACAGACAACTGCCATTCTAAAGTGGATTCCTAAGAGTGGATGGGGCAGCTAGTGGACTCCAATTGTTATCTCATCCCTTGGAGGCTAAGCCATATGGGGACCCATACCACTTTTACGGAAAGACTCAATATTCTTAATATATCAAATCAAATAATACAAAGTGAAATTTCTCTGGAACCCACAGAACAGTCGAAACACCATTGTCGGTCCAAAAGACATGAATCTACAAAAGTACATAACATCTTTAATTACAAGGGTCCATCATGCTTCCATTTGATTGATGATATTATGCATTGCCACAGAGTCAAAAGAATCACCACTATCACTATGATTGCTATCATAGTTAATATGACTTGATGGTGGGGACCCAAAATGATCTGAGAAAGGTGGGAGCCCATTGAAGCATTTGAAAAACGGAGATCCTTGCATACCAGGTATCAGATCTTCATCTAGAACAAAAAATTCACCGTAAAATTTGATAGAAACTTTATAACTATGAGGAATAGGAGGCTCTTATAACTTCAAGTAGATCACTACCGAGGAAGGATAGATTAAATACAAACCATGCATTATAATGAGAAACTTCTTCAACTTCTGATTTTAGCCATATTGTGAAGGTACTTCTCATGTTTTCAAAGAAACTTATACTTCGGGGGCAGTATTTCCAGAGTAGAACAATAAACCATCCGGACCACCATGCTTGTTTATTGATGAAAGTATCGCATTCAAAGAGAAACCAACAAGATCCAATATATTTTTTATGTTGGAATATGGCACAGTAGTCAGAATATGTTATGGCTGGATCATAAACATAAATATATATATGACCTTGCATAGGTCCTCCAGAGATGGTTCCATTGAGTAATCGTGAACTTTTTGCAAAATATCTGGAGTTTGGAATACAATGGTTGTATTTTTGTACCCATCTTTCCAAAATAACTTTACACACTGGACTAGATTTTGTACATTATTCTAAGCACACAAAACAATATTGTACTGAACAAGAATTACAAACTAATATCCATTTGTAATCAGGAGGGGTTTAGGAGTAGTAAATGAGCTGGATGCCATAATTTTTATTTATCTCACTTGCTTGGGAGCTGCTTCTCTTGTCAACAAATCAGATATGCAGTTATATTTACCTGGCTTATATTGAATATCAGAATCAAAACTATCAAGCTAGACTTCATATTAGAATTATATTATTACCCTGTTCCAAAAGATGCTGGTTAGACAACATGCCTTTCATATGTTTCAAATCAGTTCTAACAGTGAAGTGAACATGCTTTAAAAAAAGTCTGAATTTCTTAATTCCATATTTAATTGCAAGTATTTCTTTATGAGAAGAAGGATATTTGTTTTCAGCTTCTGTAAAGCATGATGAGGTGTACATGCACACTTCTTCCTTTTGAGAGCTACTTTCTACAACAAAACTAGTGCCCAAGTTTATTTGGAGGCATATGTTTCTAGGATCAGAGGTAGGCTAACATCCGTAAGATGTAGGCTTGGAATATCTTGAATCTTCTGTTTGATAAGCTGGACTGCCTTGGTCATGTTTCAATTCCACGACATTGTTCCTTTCAACCGCTTCTGCAAAATTCTAACTTGTTTAGCCTGATTGTCATAAAATTGTCATATGTAGTTGAGGCTTCCCAAGAATCTCTGCAACTTCTTAGTGTCAATAATTTCATCAGGAAATTCAGATAGAGATTTTAGAAAATGGTCTTGCAATTCGATACATCCTTTGTAAGTCCTAACCTTGTACAATGTCTACTGTAAGCAGATATTTAGAAAATAACAGAAAAGATACAATGGAAAATACAAACATTACACGGAGATTTTTCCCCTGGAAACCCAAATGAGGAAAACCAACATATATTATATTCATTCATTGTGTTACATTGTTTACAATACAATATACATATAGGAGCCAACGACATCCAAAACCATAACCCAATGACCTGGATTAGTCCAAAACCCTAATTCCTTAACCGGAAATAGAAAACCATCAACAAAAACCATGTGCTGAAAAAACCACCTAAATACATGACACTACTACTCGTGCAAAGAATATAACACATACCCAACATCCTTGGGATATAATTAAACCCAGATATTCAATCTTGGTTTTAGCCCAACAGAGCTTAGTTTTACTCAGGACTAAACCATGCTTAAAAAGGTGATCATAAACAATTTTTGAATGTACCACATGTGACTTGGTATCTAAAGAACAAACCAGTAAATCATCTATATATACAATTACAAAAGGTAGGGTTTTGAATATATCGTCCATTCTTTTCTGAAATTCCAATGGAGCATTTTTCAATCCAAAGGGCATCACCTTCCATTGGAATTGTCCATGGGGGACAACAAATGTTGTCTTGTACCTGTCTTTGGGAGTTATACCTATTTGCCAGAATCCACTTTTTAAATCAAATTTACTGAAAACATTGCATTTTCCAATATTAGAGAACAACATATCCTTAGAGGGTAGAGGAAACCTGATTGCCAATAAAGCATTGTTAAGAGCTCTGTAGTTGATTACCATTCTGGGTTTTCCTCTTTTCTTCTCGCTATGCTTATTCACATAAAAGGTAGGGCAAGCCCAAGGGTTTCGACTCAGTTCGATCAACTTTTTTTGTAGTAATTCAACCATTTCTTTCTGACAATATTCAACCTCTATTGGAGACATATTATTGGCAGAAGCTTTTTGTGGCTTAGCAGGATAGTCTTATTTATATGGAAGAACAACAAAGTACTTTCCTCTAGTCCAAAATGCATCTGGATAGTCTGAAGTACAATCCCTTTAAATATTTTCTTTAATTTCTTTTATTGCAGATAGACCATGCGTGTCCGCATTATTTATGATTTTTTGTATTGTTGCAAGCTTTTCTGCAGACCTTTCTACCCAAATCAAAGGTTTTGTTGATCCTATATTTGTTTCAAAAGAGGGTTTACTAGGGATAGAAATGGACTTGTTTAGAATTGTGAACTGTACAATTTTTTCACCAATAGTAAATGGAAAACATCTATTTACAAAGTCTTGTCCTAAAAGGACATATGCTCCTGTGTCAAAGCAATAAAGATTTACAGGGACTTTGACTCCTTTTATCAGGATTGGAAAATCTGGAGCAAATGACTGGATTTTGATCTCAGTCTTGTTGACAACTTTGAAGGCTATATTAATTGGCTGCCAAAAATAAGAAGAAATGGCACCATGCTTTGTACATGAATTCATTGCACCCGTGTCAAGTTGAGCATCTAGAGCATAGGTCTGATAAGCATATACTTTTATCCCAACTGTAATGACTAATCTATATTTGAAACCATTTATCTGATTAAATGAACTTGGTCCTAAAGCTTGATATTAGGTAGACTTATAAGAGTAGGGAATATCTGAGGCTTCTATCATTTCTTTTTCAAACAGTTCGTCCTTCTGTTTCTGGAGATAGCTCAGTTCTTCTTTTTCAAGATTCAAAATTTCAAAATTTCTTTGATCAATATTTATTTTTCTTTGATAGAAAATTCTAGTCTACTGATTGTCTTGTCTATAGCGGTTTTAGTAAGAAAGTCATTTTCTTCTTCATCTTCATCATCAATAAATTTTACATGGTGCTTATTTGCATAAGACTTTCTTTGATGTAGGAAGTTCAGCTTAGTATTATGGATAAAATGTCGAGGTGCTTTAGAATGAGTTTTTTTTGGTGCAAAAGCAGAATCAAGGGGTGAGTAGTATTGTAAATTCACCACACTTGGATGTTGGTGCAAAGTGATTTGAGAATTAAGGGATTGGAGTTGAGCACATAGACAATTAACGATTTGGAATTGACCAGGGGTCAATTGTGAGAGATGATTTTGAACAAGAGTTTTCCGTTGGAGAAGGGAAGGGAGATCATCTATATTGTTCATCATTTTAAGATCTAGAAAATTTAAATTTAATGACGAATGAGAAGAATCAGAGGAATGATCAGGAGAATCTGACTGTAGAGGAGTGTCAAATTCAGTATCTGTTAAGAACCAAATATCAATATAGCATATAAAAACCTCAAAATAAGTACTCAACACCTTGAAAAAGAGAGAAACACAGATATTAAGCCTCTTCGAGGGTGCAACCTCCTTATGCCCACATAAATGTACAATTACAAGATGATTGAAAATGAAAATGTCTCCTTGGTACATATAGGAGACTAGGAGGTATAATTACAACTAATGGACTAAAGCCGACATAAACAAAATAACATTACTAATATAATATGCCCTAATTAAGGGGTAATGAGCCACTATTTAGGGCTTAACATGCCCCTCCCCTTGAGACAAGTGTTGTCCACAATGCTTGAGTAACTCTGGATGCTTTTGTATAAAAGACTCATCTTCCCAAGTGGAATCTTCAGTCGATATTTTCCTCCATTTAATGAGATACTCTGAAATGGATCTATTCCTCAGCTGACGAGTTCTTGTGTCAGTGATGGATTAAGGATCCAATATGATTTTTCCTTCCTCGTCAAGTTCTGGCAATATAGTTTGAACTGGGATCTTGTCACCTATAACCTTCTGTAAGCATGAAACATGGAAAACTGGGTGTACTCGTGAAGATGCAGGCAATTCCAATTTGTATGCCATAGTACTAATCTTTTGAAACACCTTATAAGGGCCATAGTACTTTGGTTATAATTTATTATCCTTCTTGGATTGCTTGAGGGACATCTGTTTGTATGGTTGTAGTCTTAAAAGCATCCAATCCCCTACTTCAAAACTTCTTTCACTATGATGTTGATCTGCTTGTTGTTTCATACGATTTTGTGCCATGGTCAAGTTGTCCTCTAATATTTAGAGAACTTGTTGTTGATGCTCGATGTGATCTTGCACTGCTTGAACCTTAGATTTTTCTTTTAGAGAAGAAGTGATGGAAGGAGGGTGGTATACATAGAGTTCCATAAATGGTGTCATTTTTGTTGCAGTATGAAAGGAAGTGTTATACCACCATTCTACCAAGGGTAACCATTTGAACCATTGTGTTTGTTTATCAGAGATGAAGAAACGAAGGTAGCCTTCCAGACATTTGTTCACTATCTTGGTTTTTCCATCAGATTGAGGATGATAGGATGAGCTATGAACCAATTGAGTACCCAAACAAGAAAATAATTCTATCCAAAAATGTCCAGTGAAGATGGGATCTCTGTCACTTACAATAATATTTGGGTTTCCATGTATATTTTGAACTGTCTCCATGAATGTGGTGGCAACTGTACTAGCTTTGAAGGGATGAGAGAGTGCACAAAAGTGTGCATACTTGGTCATTCTATCAACAATCACCATGATGACACTCTTTCCTTCAGACTTCGGTAATCCTGTGATGAAATCCATGGAAACATCCTCCCAACGCTGACTTGGGATGGATAATGGTTGTAAAATACCTGGGGTCTTAATTGTTTCCACCTTATTTTGTTGGCAAACCAAATATTCTTCCACAAACCTTTGAACATCATTTTTAAGGCCATCCCAAAAAAATTCCTTCATGACCCTATGGTAGGTTTTTAAAAATCCTGAGTGCCCTCCTACTAGAGAGGTGTGGAATTCCAATAGTACCTTTTGTTTGAGTTCGGATTTATTACATAAATATTAGTGATCTTTGTACCATAGTGAATCATTTTTCCATGTAAATGTATCTGATGTACTGGAATCCTGCTGCAACCTTTGAATGAGAGTCCATACTTTTTCGTCATTCTTCCATTCATCCCTTGACTCTATTATCCAATCGGGTTGGATGATCGAGATAGCACAGAGAAAGGTCTCAACAT
>ML804392.1:111562-133035 GCA_009831015.1 Picea engelmannii
ATCTTCTCTATTCTAACAGGTTTTGGGCCCACACCTCCTTCAGTCAGTCTAAACGCTGGAAGGAAACATAACTGCTAGGATATTGAGCTCGTTGAGGAACTGCCGCTAGGTTTACTAGCAGAAGCAACTTCCAAGACACTACAACTAGGGTTACTAGCAGGTGTAGTTGCAAAAACCCTAATCTTCTTGTTGAGGCACCTTAAGTGAATGGATTGACCTAATCTTTGGACAGATCAGTGAGCCCTAGCCTAGCGCATCCCCTGGCACTCTCAGAAGACCAAGATGTGAAGTTTGGATTTCTGGTCAAATCTAGGGTTTGACCAAGTCAAACAAGCCATGACTAACTCTATGAAGTCTGAGAACAAGTTAGATGGAGCCTCTAACTTCAGAGCGTGGAAGACAAGGATTGACCTCATCCTTGCCAAGAATAAAGTGTTGGATATCGTGAAAGGAAAGATCGTGAAGCTAGAGTTTGAAGAAGGAGAAGAGAAGGAACCACAAAACGTTGCAGCTATGGTGAAGTTCAAAGATGTTGACATCAATGCCATGAGTATCATAGTGGATTCCATAAAATACCACTTGATACCCTACATCTCCCATCTTGACTCATCGAAGAAGATGTACGATGCCCTAACAAATATCTTCTCAATCAGAAACATTGGACAAGTTATGAGTCTGAAGAATGAGCTCCGTGACATAAATACGAATGAGGATGACAGCATAACATCATACTTTGTGAGGATATCCCAGGTAAGAGATCAACTACAAGCTATTGAAGAGATCATTTTAGAAAAGGAATTGGTGAACATAGTACTCAATGGTCTTCCCAAGACGTGGGATGCATTTGCCGCAAACATGAACACAAGGAAGGAGTATCCGACATTTGAAGAACTTTGGACTTGTTGTGCTCAAGAAGAATCAAGGATCAATACAAAAGAGAAACCCCAAAATAAGTACGATGATCAAGCCTTCACAACAAGATTCAAGAACTTCAGGAACAAAAGGAAGTTTGGCTCAAGGAGGAAGCCAAATCAAGAGAAAAACATTTCAGAAGTACAATGCTTTAACTGTCAAAAGTACGGTCACTACAAGAATCAGTTTCCCGAGCTAAAGAAAATGAAGGAGAAACACGAAGCATCGATTGTCGAAGAAAAGGAACCTACAAAGAAGACTAAGCAGGATAGAAGATACTTCTTCTTCTAAAAAGGTAACAACACTCTTCTTATTCCTTGTACATATCTTGTTTACATCATCCCTATACATATCTTGTATATCTATCTTCTAAAAAGATAATGTGTTCTAAAGAGAACTATACCTATGAAAGAAAAAACAAGATAAAAATGGATATCATTAGATAATACACATGAAAGGATGAAATACAAATCATGAAGAAGCTATTGCAAGATAAACCGAATCAATCATGAAGAAACTTAGAAGAAGAAAATACAAAAAGAAGTCAGTAATCAAGAAGAAATTGGAAAAAGACTCATGAAATTTTGTAGAAAAGACGGAAGCGTGGACTCTATTAGACAAGAGAGCGAATTATATATTGCAGAAGAAAGGATGCATATGAAAGCGTGGACACTATTAGACGGAGGGAGCCGATTATATACACTCTTACATAAAGCAAGGGTTAGGAGGGAGATAATCCTATGATCCATTGAAGATGATGAAATATATATATATCCATGGTAGTAGCCATGAAATACAATACGTGTTCAGTTCAACCGCAGAAGAAGACTTCTTCAAAGAGAAGCCTTAAAGTATTCCTAGTTGTCCATCTAGATCCATGATCCTATGATGAAAAGAAGAAGTGGAATCTCTAGGGCATGGAATCTATAAGAAACTCCATGGGCCCAAGAGCTAAAGAAAAACATGAAGAAGAACATGAGGATTCCAAGAAGAAAGAGGAACCAAAACAACCAGTCATTGTATCAAGAATCACAATATTACCAGCCTGATATGAACTCACTAAAAGAAATCAAGCAGAACAACTAAAATTCGTGATGAAGAACAGTGTATGGAAGACTTATGAATGAAAGCACTGCGAGATCTAGAGCCATAGGTTCTCCCAAATGGATGGAGAAGACTATGATGATTACCTCTTCCAGTACACCAAACATATCACTACATGAGTCATTACATCATCTGCAACATCCATGAGTTGGAGTTCTACATCAGATGAATGCAAAGAATGTTCTCCAGAGAAATTGAATAAAGAGTGTATAAAGAAAAACAATCTAAAGACTTTGAGGAATACCAAAAAGATACTCCTGTATGCAGATAAGAAGAAGATAACTTAGTGGAGAACCTCCAGTGCACAACATAAGCATGGTGAAGATTTCCTATAAAGATGACTACTCAGTAGATCAGATCTCATGATGACAGAAGAAGTGCCACATAGATATGTTCCAGCTTTCCAACTATGATATACTCTACTGTTCAGATCTACATAAAGCCTTCACAGTGTTCCATACTAAAGTGCATTTGAAATCAAGAATTACATTATCCATGATGAAAGCCAGAAAGGAGAAAATGATTCTCCAATACATATCTCCACAGATGAGCAAATAAGCAGACATTTTGGTAAAACTTCTATCCAAGATGAAAGAGTTTGCACACTCAAGCTAGAGATCATGGAAACAACTTCCTTCTTATTGAAAAAGGAAGAAATGAATCTCCAAGCTAGGAGGGAGCACTAAAAACATTATTGAAGACATTCATCCTTAAATTTGAAAAATAGTCCATCTTGGACAGATGCTTTCCCGTTCGGAAAGTGGATTGAGATTTCTGACGGACATTGACTTTCCATTGTGGTTAACATGGGAAGTAGTCTGATTGCTGATGTATCATAGACAACGACTTCCCATTGTGGTTAACATGGGGTGTGGTCTAGGGAAGTCTCTCTTCTTGAGGGTTACTCAAGAAGACTGGGCCGCCTCGCCGAACAACGATTTCTCATTGTGGTTAACATGAGGAATGGTCTGTTTTGGAGGTTGATGCAGGACAATCTTCTCCTCTTGTGGTTAATGGAGGAAATGGTCCGGACAATCATTCCTTAGGGTTATACATTATCTCCAGGGCGCACTTTGATTAGTGTAAGAGTAATGGCCCAGGGTGGGGAATGGTCCAGGACAGACACTCCTTAGGGTTATACATTCTCTCCAGGGCGCACTTTGATTAGTGTAGGAGGAATGGCCTAGGGTGAGGAGTGGTCTAGACTCAGACATTCCTTAGGGTGTATACATTCTGTCCAGGGTGCACTTTGATTAGTGTAGGAAGAATGGCCCAGGGTGAGGAATGTCCCAGGGTGAGGAGTGGTCCAGACTCAGACATTCATTAGGGTTTATACATTCTGTCCAGGGTGCACTTTGATTAGTGTAGGAAGAATGGCCCAGGGTGAGGAATGGTCCATGCTCAGAGATCATAAACCATCCTTCTTCCTTGTTTGTGAAGAATCAGGCAGACAACCCATTGCTGATGAGGGCGGATATTCTTTCAAATCTCACAAACGTGAGTGAAAGATTGGCCCAGATGATTCAATTTATCTTTAAAAATATTTTTCTATGCAGGATGGCATCAGCTGATTGTTATGAAGACTACCTGTCTCTAGACAGTAGAGATAGACTACTGTGGTGGATGTGTTCCACTGTTCGTGAGGCAGATATTCTTTCAGAGCTCATAGATGTGAGTGAAATATTGGCCCAAATAATTCAGTATATATCATAACATTGTTTCTATGCAGGTTGCTATTAGATGTTTGTTATGAAGACTGTATGACAGTAGATGAGGACTACTGTGGTGGATATGTTCCACTGTTCGCAACCATATGTTGCTGATCAAGTACTTGTGTGTTACTTGGTGGGGTAGTGAACCACTGGATTGTAGTTATGTACTACTATGGATAGACATAGTTGTGTTCTATTTCTGTTCTAACTGCCTTGAAGACTATCAACAATTTATTGAAAATAATCACCATCCAGACGAATGATGAACAGAGATTTTCCAGACGGAAATTGGTTCAGATCATTTACTCCTCTAGATTATAAGAGTGGCTCTTGTATCACTCTATGGTGAGAGTGACTTATCCAACATCATGTCTAATTAATCAGATGAAGTATGGTTTCGAGAGATGATGCAGTTGATGGTGATGGTGATGCTCATGATATAGTCATGAAATAGTCTAGACGACTATATTGATGCTACCGGGTAAATGGTATGTTTTTGTGCTCAATTCCATTACCTGTAATACCTCCCTAGCTAGGAGGGAGTGTTAATATTATGGTAGATGTAGGAGGTATTTACCTCCATGTGTGAATCTGACGAGAATAGAAGACTCCGGAAAGCAAGAGAAAACCCTAATGAGTTGGCTAATAACCCTAGAATTCTTGTCGGCTCAAGAAGATAATTAATATTAGGTTATTAACCTCCAAGAGGAGAAGTCGGCCAGAAATAATAATAATATACTGAACAAACACATATCCAGAAGGAGAAGTCGACCCCAACAAATCTGGCATAACCACTATAAATACAGGGCGCCAATTCTCATTTAATAGCATCTCAGAATTGCAGTTCCCAGTTTGGTGCGCACGTGTGGAGGAGAGTTGTAGGTGCAGCTGCAACAGCATCAAGTTTTTAGTATTGGCTTGAATATCTCTTGGCTAGGGTTTGGACTATCTAATCAGATTTTTGTGATGTGTTATCCTTGGGGAAAGGTACACTACCCTTTGTTTGGCTATCTATCCTAGGGTTTACTTCCGGAGGAATTCTCAGTCAAGGTTAAGGTGCTTGGAGGGTGGCTTCGGCCTATGGTTGGGTGACGAGGGTATCGTCAATGGTAAAACAAGAACACCATATTCTATATTCTAACATAATCTATCTTCGAAACCATTTATCTGATTAAACAAACATTGTCCCGAAGCTTGATCTTGAGTAGACTTATAAGAGTAGGGGATATATGAGGCTTCTATCATTTCTTTTTCAAACAGTTCATCCTTCTTTTTTTGGAGATAACTCAGTTCTTCTTTTTCAAGCTTCAAAGCTTTCCAAATTTCTTTGATCAATATTTCTTTTTCTTTGATAGAACATTCTAGTGTATTGATCGTCTTGTCTATAGTGGTTTCAATAGGCAAGTCATTTTCTTCTTCATATTCATCATCAATAACTTTTACAAGGTGCTTATTTGCATAGGAATGTAGGAAGTTTGACTCAATATTATGGATAAAATGTTGAGGTGATTTAGAATGAGTTTTTTTGGTGCAAAAGCAGAATCAGGGGGTGAGTAGTATTGTAAATTCACCACACTTGGTTGTTGGTGCAAAGTGATTTGAGAATTAATGGATTGGATTTGAGCACGAAGATGATTGGTTATTTGGAATTGACCAGGAGTCAATTGAGAGAGACAATTTTGAACAAGAGTTTTCCACTGGAGAAGGTAAGGAAGATCATCTATATTGTTCATAATTTTAAGATATAGAAAATTTAAATTTAATGACGAATGAGAAGAATCAGAGGAATGATCAGGAGAATCTGGCTGTAGAGGAGTGTCAGATTCAATATTTGTAAGGGATAGGTATTCATTATCAGAGCCATGCGTGTATACTTTATCATTTGAAGAAATAAATTTGTTCTATTTTACTGGACTATTGTTTAAGTGTGGATTCTATCATATATGAGCCATGAGTTTGGGAATTATATAACGTGAGATGTGTAAATGTTGAAGACGAAGACATGATTTTACTTGTGGATGGCATCCAACAGTTGCTTTTATATGGAAGAATAACTTTATTAAATCCAATGAAGGCGACAAGTGTTGTGTATCATCTCTTTCCCATCGTAAGTTGAATCTTACCTTCAGTGGTGTTTACTTCCCTGCATTCAATATATATATATATATATAATCTTCTCTTCCTTTTTTATGTGAAGTTATAATGTGATTTAATCCATCATATTCTTATGTTCTTCAATTTTGGATTACATTATGGATTTAATATCTTTCATGTTTAGGGCTTCTTCAACTTTTATGCAAATCTCCTCTTTAAGTATTTTGATAGTTTCTTCATCTATATCTTTAAAGTCTCCGATTTTGATAATGTTTTTTTTTCTTCTTTCAATATCTTAAAATTGTTAATTAGCGTTTGGTATGGTTTCATAATATGCAAATATCTTCGTAATTATTTTTCAATTCTCCCTTTGAATCATCCTTTCCCTTCTTGCATTTGCTCATATTTTCTTGCTTCAGGTTCTTAACCTTCTTAATGAGTGTTCATTAAGGGATTGCATCTTAAAAAACTCATAACCCTTCTTCTCTTTGTCCTTATGCAATTTGGATATTTCTTCTTTAGCTTGATTCAATTTATTTTGAATTTTATTCATTTCCTCAATTTTTGTGTCCTTGAGCTATCTATTTGAGAAGAGTTTTTCAAATTCTTCCCATATGGAGTTTATTCCAATGTCTCTATCAAAACTCATTCACTCTCAAGCTTCACCATAATCACAAGTACTTTTATAGTTTTCCTTTGCCATTTTTATCCATTCCATAGGATCAATGCCATCTTTATTAAAAAAAATGGTATTTCCATTAGTGGTTTTCTTGAACAATAAAGGTTTAGTCAAAAATCTTAGTTTGCAATTGAAAAAACATTAAATGTTTATCCCAACTCATAAAAAATAATTTACTAGTATATTCTTCTCTATCCCTCCTTTCCAATGTTTTTTGAATCACTTCAATCGGATCCTTCAATCAAAAGTTATGCTAATTTTAAGTTAATATACATTTTTAAGCTCTAATTTGTGTTGTACCTTCATGTTAACCTTGTAACTAATGTATCTACAAAATTTCTTCATCAATAAGTTTAAAATTTTTTCATGTAACACATGATATTTCTTCTTTGCAATTCCAAAGGTCTCATTGAACTTTAATGTGGCAAGAAAAAGTTATGATGAGTTCACAATTTTTTTTGTTTTGACATGTTTTAATGGAGTGAACTTGAATGGTATGCCACATCGCTAATATTTCCACAATGAAAATGAAATTTGGAAACGAAACACCCTAGTCTATATTATTTTCAATTCCATAGGATTCATTCCATTCAGACCTCACAAACTTAATATATGATTGTTTTACTAAAACCATGACTTGTTTAAGCTTAATTTTAGGACTAGACAAAAAAACCTAAATTGTATGCACCATAACTCCACAATTGTAGCAAAGTAGATTTTGAAATTTTGACTATATATATGTCGCTATATATCCTTTATCTTTCCACTATATCTCCTTTAATTTCACAATCCTAAAATAAATTTATAAGAAAAAAGGTAAGATGGATTTTTAAAAGATAAAAATTGAGGATTGTTCAATTTGATACCAAATGTTTTGAATCTAGTGCATAAAATAACATAAGAAACCTCAATATACACAATGTATACCATATATGAGTGTGGAACACAAATTCCAAAGTGATAATATATATGAGCTATAGAATAAGTAGGAGAACCTCCTCCAAATAACCCAAGTACATCCTTATATCCAAACTATCTGTGGCCCTCTCAATAATGACTATATTGACCTCTCTCTCTCTCTCTCTCTATATATATATATATATATATATATATATATATATATATATATTCTCCCCCATTACACATGTGTGCTAAACCCCATAGGTTCATAACAAGGGGGCTTATCCAAAGGCAATTCATGTCCATCCTTGGACTTAGGGGGTTTCAGGTCCTCATATATAGGCAATACTAAAGTCAGAAATTCCTTACAACACATAATAGGGGTAGGTACAATGTGCATTTTCTCTTGCCACTCTCAAACCAATTCGTCGACTTTGTGCCAATAACTTTGCTAGGACTACATGAAAGTGGGCTAAAAGGAGCTGGGTGGATTTTGACTCATCGTACATGGGGCATCCCCCAAAACTCTAGTAACTGTTGCAAGTGTACATATTTTTTGAGATTGTATAATAATATGCAAGAACAAACTAACACAAATTAGAGTGTTTTCATACCATGAGAAAGTATGGGCAACTTCACTATTGTTAAATAAAACATCATTCCACCTTTTCCATAGAAAATAGAGAATTTCAAGTCACACTAGGAGCTAGGTCAAGTTAAAATTAATAAACCAAGATATGTTTTCCCCTAGGAGAGTGTCTCTCTAAGAGATGGAAGCCAAGAGCCAGTATGATTTGTAAATATACCTCACCTAAGCCCAAGCCAACTTAGCCAGAGAATAGAACTAGAAGATGCATTTCATGGTTTCAAGGATGCCACATTGTGGGCATTACAAATTCATAAATCTTAGGGATGGTTCTACTTTTCCAATCAGAATCCCTCCTATTTTCAAAAAGTAGGTGACCATTGCACTCTTTAGTTTGAATGGTTACTTCCATAGGCTTAATAGGTAGAAGAGCTAGGTCTTATGTTTGGATTTAACCTAATGGAAACTGTTCAGTCAACACTATAGCAATGGCCTTGGACATCACCATCAATAACCTGACTTGAACTTCTATTTGGTGAAGGGTATTGCTTTCCCATTTCCAACACCTCCACCAAGTCGTTAGGCCTTATAGTCCCAACTTAAGAATCAAATCATCAGGGATCAAGCCTTGAACCCTTTCCACCAAAAATTTATTAGCACGTGCCAAATTGAAACTTCTATTTTCATTCCTTTGAGCTTACTATGATATAATTTGTCAAATTAGCGGGTCTTTTCCATCACCACTTACAAAATAAGCCAAATTATACATTAACTAGGAGGAACTATATGCTTTGAATATATTGATGTGGTGTTCTATTAATCAATTCAAGGTATTGTCAAAGTTACAAATATTTCCTCTTAGGTGACGATATTTTCCTTCATGATTGGTGTGGTTTCTATTTGCCAAATATATGGGTTGCCAACGAGAAATTTCACCAAGTGGAAGAAATGATGATGCTTATTTTATTCATAAATAATCACTACATTCAATCCTTAATTTAGTTTTAATTTAGTTTTGTGTGTGGAAAGTTTTTTTAGTCCATGTTGTTTGGCCAAACTCAAATACTCTATATGTTATAACAATGGTTGTTGCTTAATTTCAACAAAGTTCTCTCATACTTTGTGAAGCATTCTGATCATTTTTTATTTACTTTGAACATATCACATAGTTTTGGTAATGTTTCACTCTTGTTGACTATATAGAAGGAAGTTCTTGAAAATCCATGAAAGGAGATGGAGGCTGAATGGAGACACAATGAAATACTAGTATGAATAAATCCTTTGATGATTGAAGTGAGTACTATGTGGTTCATAAGACAAAACTTCTTCAATCATTTTTTTTCCAAGGAAAACATCATAGGGAAGCCTTTGAGCACTTCCACACATTTGTAGAGGGTACCTAGTGTAAAATCATTGGTGTTGATTACACATCTAACTTAGTATGGACATTGAGTGAGACACACAATGAAGGCAACTAGCTCAGGTGATTGACCCCAAGACTCTTGCATGAAGCTGAAAGCACTCAACCACTCGAGCTAACCTATTGGGATTAAATTCTCCAGTCACTTGGCATGCAATGTTAAACTATATCTTCTCCAAGAGAAGCACATGGTCATAAAATAAAGATTATTTTAAATAAAATGTAAGTTCATGTTGTCATTTGTCAACATGCATTGCTTTGTCTTTCGAAGACTTGCTAGTTCTTTTTCCCATTCTTCCCTTGAAACATTCATTCCCAATTCTCATACATGTAATAGGTAACTCCTCTTGTATTTTTCATTCGGTGATTGTAATGTTTCATTATTGTCCTATATTTTGGTATCATAGGAAAAATATTGAAGGGAATTAGTAATGACAATTTTATGTGGTTTGATGGTGTTTTTTGGGGACTAAGCTACCCATTGTTTCTTTTTATGTTCTAGAATTTATTCTTAATCATCAAAATTTTATGTTTATGTTTAGTTTTGAAAATTTCATATTAGGGTTAAGGTTTTCTTAGTTTTACTATGCAAAATCTAGAATTTAAGTTTGTTATTTTGTTAAACTTATGAAGTCGTGGTTCTCTGATGGGTACAATGTAGTGCATGCATTTTGAGTTTGTTGCATACTTATATTATGGCGTCAACATTGTCTATTTAAAAAACAAAAGGACCTATTGAAGAATTTATTCTTAATCATCAAAATTTTGATATTTATGTTTAGTTTTGAAAATTTCATATTAGGGTTAAGGTTTTCTTAGTTTCACTATGCAAAAGTCATGCTTCTTTGATGGGGACAATGTAATGCATGCATTTTGAGTTTGTTGCATACTTTTATTATGACGTCAACATAGTCTATTTAGAAAACAAAAGGACCTATTGAAGGCCCCAACCAAGATCCCATTCAAGACTTCAAAATGCAAATTTGAATAACGATTCAAAGATAAGGTCTTCCTTATGGGTTTGATAGTATTGGCACTATGTGGTGCATATATTTGAGTTTGTTATATATTCTTGTTATTAGTTATTTGTAGTTTACTTGAGCAATAAAATGTGTTTGATCTCAAGGCCTCATTCAACACCACAAAATATTTAGTTCAAACTTCATATTTGACTTGCACTTTAAAGATAAAGGGCTTCTCTATGGCTTTATGACATAACGATTGTGCAATGCATACAATTGAGTGAGTTGTATATTTTTTTTATTGATTGTTTGTAGTAATTTTACTTAGGTACCAAAATGCGTTGACAAATTGAGGTCCCATTGAAGGCCCTATCCATGACACCAAAATACAAATTGAGGTCCCATTGAAGGCCCTATCCATGACACCAAAATACGTAGTTCACATTTTATTGAGGCTTTAAAGGATACAAATTTCCATTTGGTTTTGATTATATAGGGATTATGTAGTGAATATATATATATATATATATATATATATATATATATATATATATATATATATATGTTTATTTGTAGTTTACATGAGTAACAAAATGCATTGAATCAAGGTCCTAACCGAGACTTTATTCAACAACCTTAAATATGTAATTTTCATTTGGTGCATGTTTTATAGGGACTCCTATTCAAAGCCATTTCACATGCAGTTCATGTATTATGTTAGTAGAAAAATCTCCCCCCAACTTGAGGTCTCATTATTTATCCCAATTAAGGCTTCACTCAAAGGGCTTGTATGAAGCCCAATGAAAGGCCTCAAATGAGGCCTTGATTGGTACCCCAGTCAAAATCCTAACTAAGGCTTAATTGGGACTCAAACAAAGGCCCTAATGAAATTCCCCAATTAATTCCCCGATTAAGGGCCCAATAGAAGGACCCAACTTGTTTTAATGAAGGCCCCAACTAGACCCAATGAAAGGCCCTATATACATAGTCCTATTCAAGGCCCTCATGAAGACCACAATGAAAGGCCCCATTCATGGTCTTGTTTAAGGAATTGATCAAGGTTATAATTTAGGAATTATATCCTAGTAAACGTACATATAGGATGTGCATATTTTACATGTGACAAAGGGGCCACATGGATGGACCCATTGAAGGCCCAACTTAAGCACCTAATGGAATGCCCCAAACCAAGCCCTGTCAAATTCCTTGGATGAGACCTTGATATATGAAGTTCATAATTTAAGGAGGTAGTACCAAGCCCCTCATTCAATGCCTATTAAAGGCCCCAACGTAAAATATTTCGACTAGTTAGATATGCTATTATATAATATATTGATGGGATCCATGTGTTTACAAACATAATATTGGGAAATAGTTGCAACAACAATATATTTTTTCTTTTTGGTGTAAAATTTATCATACAAAGATAATATTTGTAGGAGAAACTTGTCTTGGATTGCTTAAATAGGTTAGATGTCGATAATAAGACCCATCACCTGTTTACTTACATTGATTGATCTGTAAACTGCCATGGATATTCCAGTGGAACAATTCATCACAAAAGATCTTACAATATTATGAATTTTTTTAGTATGCGGTCTATTACCTTAGATTTATTATTACTAGCTTAGTGCTCAAATTTATGGAAATAGCTGAAATCAAAATAAAAGAACAAAAAAATGAATACACCATCCACACAAATGAACATAAGATGTGACCTAAAAAAGTCGATATAGGGGAAAACCCAGCTAGAAGATGAGGCATATGCTATGCTCTCTTTTTCTCAGTTAATAAAAACAAGTACAAAGAAAGGGGCACTCAATATGGGGTTTCCATGGACACTGTGGTCTGACTGGCTACCACAAAAACTTCTACATCCTCTGTTATGCTCTAATATCCCACTCCTAGATTCTTTGCTCAACTATGAAACAATAACAATAACAAAGAATGGAACCCCTTCTCTTCCTAGCAACCCAATATTTAACATAACTTGATAGTCATCTATGGTTAGGGTCAGGGTTTTTGCATGCCTCAACCCTCAATTAATGTTAGGGGTTTGGACCTCTAGAATCTTCTTGAAAGTCCACATGTGACTAGGCCCGCATGTGTGAGTAACGTGGGCTAACGTGGCATCCACTCAATACCATGGTGGTTATCGGGGTATGTCAACTTCCAGGAGTTATAACTTACACATACAAACTCCAATTTAGGTGATTTTTGCACTGTTGGAAAGCTTTTGGTGTAGGATGGCGTTGAGGGGTTGCAAGCTATGCTTGCAAAGTTTTGACCCCAAAAAGTGTCATTTGATGCCTCAAACTAGCTCTAAAAGGTTTTAGACCCCAAATCTTCGATCTAAAACTTACCCCTAAAATGGGCTTTGCAAGCCAATTCCTCCAATTTTTCCAAATAGAAAGTTCCAAGATAGATAAAACTTTATATAATGATCCATTCCTAATAATTGACCAAATATTACATGGACAAGGTATTTGAATTACCAAATGACTTAGCCATAATCTAGATACAAATTGAGAGGATCAATAGAAAAGGGTTAAATATATAACACACATTTGAATAAACTTGAAACAAAATATTTTATGTTGAATTAATGACGTCCCTCCAAAGTGAATTTGTAGACATGATGAAAGAGTAGATGATGTTGCTCTCTGCTTTAACCTCCATGGACCGACCCCATTGTCTCCACCCCGTAGGAACTACGAGATCGCCCCAAGGATGCTGAAGGCATCCAAGGGTCATAGACCGACCATATACCCACCTTAATTCGAGGAGTGGAACGCATTAGCTGTCCGCTCCGGTTGGATAGGAAGGGTCAGAGAAGAGCAATCATTCTTAGGACCAAAAAGTCAGGCAGAAAAAGGGGAGAGCTCTCCGTTCCTGTCCTAGTTCTCTTGTAGCTAGATAACTCAGAACTACAAGAAGGATAACCCAGAACTACAAGAAGAAGAGAAAAATCATCAACCCCTAAGTTAGTGTCTTAGAGATCATTCATTGAGTATGTAGAATTGAGAGAGAAGAAAAGATTACTTAGATTTGTGGTATTCATAGAAAAGAGGAAAAGTATACGAATTAGAGTAAGAGAAAAAAAATGTTACCATCATATTATGAACAATCATAAATACGATTAGGCATAACGTTTAAATTATATTGTCGTTTATTCATGGAAATAAATGATGACGTCCTCGTGAAGGGTTCACACACATTATTTTGGCACACAAGAGAAAAGGAAACCTTACTCCACTACAAAAGATTGACACCCCTTATTGCTCAACAAGAAGTTGCGCTTTTCTTTATTCCGGATGTGTTTGCTTATAAACCAATCGAATGACAACGTAATCATCACAACACAATCATGACAATGGTGACTAGCTTTGGATATAGTAATAGATTTCATTGTTGTTATATTTCATTTGATATGGATTGGCGTTGAATAATTTGGTGTGCGGTGATTTGTCGGTTATTTAATTATGTACATGTTTAAATATTTTATTTTATTTTTTGATTTTTCCAAGTGTATAAGTTTAAATTAATTTTTTACAACAATTGTTATTGGAATTGGGTTATTAATTGTTGATAAAATTGTAATTTTTCATTTTTTAAAATTGTAATGTTTAGAGTAATACTTTTCCATATTGTCACTTTACTATGTTGATAATGGTTAATGGAAAATGTATCTTGCAACAAAAAAATATGATAATACTTAATGGAAAATGTATCTTGGAACAAAGATATTTTTAGTACTAAATGTTTTGGGTTTTTTCTGTAACCATTATCAAAATTGAACAATATAATTGTTGGTAAAATTACAATTTTTCATTAAGCAATGTTTAGACTATCACTTTAAGTAGTGTTCCCATAGTATGACTTTTGAAAGCTACCTTACTTTTAATATCTGGTGTTTTTGTGAGGGTGTATGTAATTCTTATTTGACAACTTTTTTTACTTAGTGGTATTAACTCATAACTTAATTATATATAAACAAATTTAAATGAAATACAAATAACATTTGTTAACCTTCATGGATATATTCATAAACAACAATGGGATATTTGTTAAACATAATAGTTATTAACTTACCAAAATTTTTGGAATTTTTGTTTTTTTAGGCTGTCAATTGTATTTATTTCCATTTCAAAAAGTGGAGCTAGAAATTTTAATTTTATGTAATTTTTTTTTTATATAGTTTTTAAGTATATATTTTTAATTAATTTAAAGTGTCATATATTTTAAATACAATTTTAAATATAATCTTTTAAATTTTTTTTAGCTTAATTTTAACGCATAGTTAATAGTTGTAACCAAATAACACAATTTTTAAACATTTAGTAAACAAATAATAATATGTTTTTATTTACATATTTTTATAGATTTCATGTATAAAATGACAATGCTTATGTAATTTTCTTATAATTAATGATTCACATAAAAATGTTAGCAAAAACTTAAACCTTATAATATATTAAAGAACATATTAGAAAGATTCATCCATAGACAATAATATATAGACATTCATTATTAATATGAAATCTCAATATCCAAAAGATTACAAATATAATTCATCAATAATATGTCAAATTCAACATTTTCTTCAATGATATCTTAAAATTAATCCATAATATTTAATATGCCAAATCCATCATTTTCAATAATTATATCTTCAATTTAGGAGCTTGACTTTTTTAGACATCATTTTTAATTTTTCTCTTCAATTAAGTCTTCTATGTCTAAGTCATTTAAAGTGATATTTTCCAAACAATCCTTTTAATGGTGGTGGATGCTCCTTTGACATTTTTTTCCATGTGATGCACTAAATGCTCATTTCTTCAAACCTATTTCTTGCATTTCATTTGGAAGAGCTTTAATAGTATTAATGCATTGCTTAGTAAAATTTCATTTTAGTGTATCTTTTTCAATAGTTATGCAATTTTTAATTTTTGGAAGGTGCATGCTAATGTTGTACTTGATCACCAAATAGAGAAAAATAATAATGTAAAATAACGTAAACAAACATAAATTAAGTCTTCTATGTCTAAGTCATTTAAAGTGATATTTTCCAAACAATCCTTTTAATGATGGTGGATGCTCCTTTGACATTTTTTCCACGTGATGCACTAAATGCTCATTTCTTCAAACCTATTTCTTGCATTTCATTTGGAAGAGCTTTAATAGTATTAATGCATTGCTTAGTAAAATGTAATTTTAGTGTATCTTTTTCAATAGTTATGCAATTTAATAATTTTTGGAAGGTGCATGCTAATGTTGTACCTGATAACCAAATAGAGAAAAATAATAATGTAAAATAACGTAAACAAACATAAATTAATAATGATAAACATTGAAGTATGCTTTCATATTTATTATATCATAAATCTTACTTGAACTCGAGAACAAATCCAAAACTCAATCTCATTCACTTAAAAATGTATCTATAAAATAATTAAACAATGTTTGTGGATGTTGATGAATGTTTACAATTTCTCCATTCAAATATTTTTCTTGATATGTTAGCTTTTTAACCACAACATTATAAATTAGTTTTATAATTAATAGCCATGTTTGAATTCTTGATAGATGACAATTTCCAATTGAGTGAATTCTTTTCAATGTCTCTTTACAAAATAACATATTTGCAATGTGATAATCATAACTTGGAAATTTAGATATTATGCACCCCTTAAATATGCATTTTGCATGTTTTTATTTAATGGAAAATATTCCTTCCTTTTCTCCATTACATACATGTACTCTATACCAATTTCAACATTCATTTCGACCAACACTTGAAATTAAATCACTAAGAAAACTTGGACCATGTGAGCTATTCTTTCCAAGACCTTGCATAATTGGAATGTTTTGGATTGATATAAAAAGGTTTGGTCATGTTCATAATCTTGGTTATAGATGCAACTTGTCTTAGTATTATCTCCATTGTGCTTATGGGAATGCTATCATCATTGCTAGTAGGAATATTCTCATCACTAGGATGAATATTATACTCAACATTGGTATGCTACTCAATATGAGAATGCCCACCACTTTGAATTGTTGCACTTAAATGACTTAGAACTTGATATTCTTTCCTAGGCCCATAATCATCTTCACTAAGATAAATATTAGACTTAGTAGGACAATGATTCTAATCCTCACTATTGTCACTTGATACATGATGAAATTATTCACTGAATAATATTTAGTGGAAAAATATTAAAATATTAAATCGAAAGATTATAAAATAAAGTATAAAATGATAAATATAATATATAATTAATATTGAAGGGGATGTTGGCAAACAAAGTTAGAGGTAAAATTTCATTTTCCAAGTTATAAGGTATTTATGGGAGGGTAGATAGTTGTATCATTCTATGTTTTTACTAATAAATCATGGGTTCTTTTGAGAGAGAAGTTTCAATTTCTAAAGAACAAATATCTTGCTTCCTTACCTCTTCTTTTGGTACTAGTGAATATTATGGACATGCCTATAATGTCGATGAAGAGTTATATTTTTCACTCATCATAGCACAAGGTGTGCGATTGAAAATGTTGACAAACCACTTCCTAAATTAGAGCAAATTTGCTCAAAAAATGGGCTTGATAAGAAAAAATGTGCTTATTGAATTGGAAATTCAATAACTAGTAGAATTTCAAAGAATTGCGTCAACGATGATAGTAGTTCAGTTGGGCATATAAAAGTCAAGGATGATTATATGTCATGTTTCTATTTGAAAACATTTAACCATATGTACACCTCAACTTAGTTAAAATCTTGGTGAGATCGTCTCCGGATATGTTTAATATCTTTGAAATACTCAATATAGAATATTTTATATTATTAGTAATTTTTTATTTATTGTATGATATTTTTTTTTTGCAAGTCAGTGTAGGAATCTATATTACTGGTAAGTATTATGATACAAAAATGGGGATCTTAGTCTGCCTAGAAGGAAATTAGACCAGGGGGTCCCAACTGCTTGAGTTGATAGTTGTGGTGGATGGTGTTGGTCTGCCACCAAGAGAAACCATACCATACCTTCCAAACCCAGTTTGAAAATAAACACAGACACAATGAAAAAACTAAAACATCCCCCTAAACAAGAGTTGTAATAGATTTGAACTAACCTATCATTGCCTGGAATTACTGCCATTAGATTAGCAAATTATAAAGACAAAACTATGAGGTGTTTCAACACTTGGGTGTGCTCCTTCCCTCCATCCGACTGGCTCTTATTATATTCCTTCGGGGAGATCGTGCGAGTCTTTCTGATTTGGGATGGCATGCCTTGTCCATCGAAAGGCATGATGTCCATATGATGAACATAGCGTAGGTACAGGTGGAATTGAATCGACATCCTATCTAGCTTGCATTTTTGGTCCTTATCTACCTCTACTAACAGTTTGATTATAGTTTCCAAACTGCTGAGGCGATGCAGGATCTCGTCTAGCATTGGATTGCTTTCCTTGTTATCCTCCTATCTGGATTCTTCCTTCTCTGAATGCACTTTCCCGATCAGCATCTTGGTTAGCCAGACTATCTCTATGATTTTGTGGTAGAGGGTTTCCCTGGGTCGTATGGCCCCCAAATTAGTTACCCAGTCCGCTTCCCACAATAAGTCATCCCACTCTTTACCTTTGTGCTTGTCCTTTAATTCCTTTTCCCACCGGGTGATGTCTTTCTTCCCCTTTAGCGCAACCAAAGAGTGGAAGGTGTCTTTCACTTCTTTCGTTGCCTTCTCCATTCTTGTTAATCACCGCGAGTTGTTTGTGACTTCCTTCCCAATGGGGTTCCTCTTCCTGTGTGTTTGCTTCAGTCACACCATCCCGCTTTGTTTTCTGCAACTCCTTCTCTGGCTACTCGGCCTGTACCTCCCTTCATAGTTATCCTTACTTTTCCTACCCTTGACAATGTAATATCCCTTACTGTTGTGCTCCTTCTGTTTGCGTCTATTCCTCCTGTCCCTCTTCTTATGGGAGTTCCACCGCTGTGAGCCTATACTTCCAGCCTTGGTTTTCCCGAGGTGGTGAGAAATACCATCGTTTTTTGTTGTTACATCACATTTGATCATGATGGTTCGTACTTTATCCTTGTGTGTTCCCCTGCCCTTTCTCGCTTGTGATCCGACCGTGATTCTTCCCATACCTGTATTGGGGGCTGGTGGATTGTTCTTGGTTATCACTAACCCCTCATGCCTTACGTCATTCGTTGTATTCAACTTTCTTCCTGGACATTGCCTCGTACTTTCCCCACCACTCTTACTCATGTATCAACCTTGCTTCTGGTGGCCCACTTGTTGCTTGTTGCAATTTTGCATGATAATTGGTGGTCAAGTGTTAGGCATTCATATTATTCCTGGGTCCCACGTACCTTCCAAGAGGCCTCGCATTGTCCTCCTCAATGTGACTTTCCAAGCTTAAACCGCCATCATGATATTTAGACGCCAGATGTCCTCAGTCTATCCTAAGTTGCCCACTCAGAATGTTGATCCAGGCTTTGTCTAGTTTCAGGCCTTCATTGTCAGCCTCCTTGTTGGTGAGTCTGTCCACTAGAGAATTCACTGACCTACACACCCACCATAACTCCATTATGTTCAGAGTTCTCATATGCTTCTGGATTTTATGCAGGGAGTTTGCAAGGCGCCAATGTCTCTTAACCTTGCCCACTCTTGTGCCGTTTTGTAATCTTTTCTCTGTGTTGATAACCAGGGTGGAGTCACCTTCCATGATGGTGTTTTCCATCCTTTCTCAGCTTAGAATTTCAAGGCCAATCTCCAGGGCTCCAAATTCCACTTTATTTTTGGTTGAGTTTCCCATGCTGCTGACGTACAGTCGAATGATATTGGCACCGTTGTCTCTGATCACTCCACCTGCCCCTGCCATTCTCAGATTTCCTTTTTCCACCCCGCCAAAATTCAGTTTGAGGAACCCTAACGGAGGGGGAGTCCAGTTGTGGGCTCTTATCTGGAGTTGCAGATCATGCCCCACAGGTATGTTATTTCTCCATTATTTTAGATGGAAAAATTCCAGGATGCGAGAATATTGGTCTGTGAGTTGAGATTTCTCCTTATTGTAGTTGCGACTCTACACCGTTTCTCTTATTTGAGTGACTATTGCATCCTTTAGCCTTTCTTCTGGGAGGCTGTCATTCCTAAATATGTGTCGGTTCCTTTCTTTCCATATTTCCCATATGATCATCCCCGACGTTAGATTCCAACAAAGGTTCACCATTTCATTTTCTCTATAACTTTCATTCCATTATTGATGCTTGCGCTAATGTTCCTTGAGACCCTATTGGATTGGCGGTAGATGCCTACCATCCAATACCAAATTTCTGTCATGTAACTACAATCATCGAGGACGTAATCAGTTGTTTCCTCATTGACCCGACATATATCGCATTGAGAGGGGCCCGTGAAACTCCTTTTCATAAGGTTCTCCCAGGTTAGAATTCGGTTGTGTAGTACTATCCATTTGAACATTTTGATTTTTGGCCATTGGAGATTTTTCCAGATCTTTTCCCACTGTTTCTCAAGGTTTTCTTGGTCCTGGCCTACGATGTAATACTGTGCTTCTTTTAAGTTGAATTCGCCCCCATTTTTTGGCCCCACCTTAATTGATCATCTTCTTTCAAGACCCCAATTTTCCTTTTCCCCACTTCCTCCTCCACATCTTTCATTATTGTTTCAATTTGGGCTCTATTTTGTGGATTAAGCTTGTCCCAGATCCTCCATCTGGCGCTGCCATCCCCTTGCTTCCAGTAATGATGGATTTTGGTTTTTCCTTGCCCAATCATTTCCTATTGGAGATCCTCCCTGTCCAGTGTGTCCAGTCTGGGTTCCTGTTGCCATGCGTCCTCCCAGAACCTTGCTTTTCTACCATTTATGACTTTGCTACCATTTATGACTTCCCAGAAGCTATGATTTTTGATCCAGTTCTTATTTCCCTAGGAAAGATTCCAGATGGTTGATCCCTCCCTTGTGCCCATGAATCAAAATCAGTCTTGTTCGTTGATGTTCAGTGCATACTTGGCCTTCCAGAGGTTCTCCCAAGGCACCGTTTTTTCCTTTACCCATCTCCACCAAAGCTTTTCTCCGTAGGCCTCGTTGGTTACCTGTGGGTCTTGTAACCCCATGCCGCCTTTTCTTTTTGGTCTGCAAACCTTGTCCCAGGCCATCGGGGCCCATTTCTTTTTGTTTTCTGCGCCCCACCATAGGAAATATCTTTGGATTGCTCTTATCTTTTGTAGTATTCCTTTGGGGGATGGACACATTGACATCATAAACGCTGGAATTGCTTGTAGAACTATTTTGGTGAGGATAATCCTTTCGGCCATGTTTAGATCTTTGTATGTCCAATTTTTTACCCTCTCCTACATTCTGTTGATAACTCCTTCCCACATAGAATTTTTGCAATCTCTTTCCGTCAGGTGGATTCCCAAGTATTTCGTTGGGAGAGTTTTACGTTCAAACCCCAGAATGTTGGCTAAGTTCCTTTGAATTGTCGGATCAATGTTGAAAAAATATATCATGGACTTGGAGTGATTGATTTTCTCCCCTGAGGCTTCCCCTAAGTCTTCTAAGATTCTTTTATAAGACTTCACTTCCTTTACCATGGGTGTACCATGGAGTAGGGTGTCATCGACGAACTGTTGGTGTGTGGAGGTTGGACATTTTTCAAACAGTTTGAGGCCTTTTATTTCACGAGCTGCAGTTGTGATTTTAATGCTTCTGTTGATTCCTTCCATCATTATAATGAAAAATAAGGGGGATAGCGGATCCCCTTGTCTGATGCCTCTATATGGACATAAAGGTTTGGTTGGGGATCCATTTATTAACAATGAGAAGCTTGTTGTTGAGACCAGAGTGACGATCCATTTGATCCAATGTTGGTCGAAACCAAAAGCTTCTAGCGTCTTGGCCATGTAGTGCTAGCTTATTTTGTCATAGGCCTTTGCTAGGTCAATTTGGATTATCATTCCCCCTCTCCTTTGGCTTTTTAGCGTGTGAATTATCTCTTGGGCGTGGATGATATTGTCCATAATTTGTCTTCCTTCCACATAGCCCGCCTGTTCCTGTGAGATTAGTGTGGGAAGGAGTGG
>ML804392.1:174863-196330 GCA_009831015.1 Picea engelmannii
GTGCTTTGATATGAGCTGTGTGATATGATTGGCGTTCCTTCTTTGGATGGTGGACCTATGGAAAAACTTGGTATTTCGGTCTCCCTCTTTGAGCCATTGGATATGGGATTTTTGCCTCCACAATATTTCTTCTTGAACTTTTATTTCCTACATCTTTTGTCTGAGTTCTTCTTCCCGTTGTTTGAGGGGTTCATTTAACCCCATGTCCCAGATTTGACTTTGAACATTGCACATTTGTTTTGTTAGTTGTCTCTGGGCTTCAAAGATGTTGCCAAAAGTATGCTTGTTCCAAGTTTTAAGTTTCTACTTAAAGTTCTTGAGTTTCTTCTGAAGCCGGTACATCTTGGAGCTAGTTGAAACCACAACCTCCTCCCACTAGATGCGAGCATTCTGCTGGACATTAGGGTGGTTGAGCCAGAACTGCTCCAATCTAAAGGGTTTGCATCTTGGAGTTGCTCGGAAATCCAGCCAAAGAAGGATAGGCCAATGATCCGATCCGTGGAAATCCAGGATTCTGGCTTCCAGAGTTGTGCCTTCTAGCATGGGTGAGTCCGAAAGGAGGAAACGATCCAATATGTAGGCTATTTGGTGAGATATTGTTCTATGATTTGTCTAGGTGAAGGTGCCATTGGAGTTATCTGGATCTACTAGGCCTAGGTTATCGATTTGGCACTGAAAGTCTACTGAATCTTCTTCGAGCCATCGCGTGCCTCCTCTTTTTTCATCTAGGTTATAGATCATGTTAAAGTCACCTCCCAGGATCCATCTGTTCCCTTCTATTATAGTGGCTTGATATTCCAGGCTGCGAAGGAAGGCTTGTTTGTCCCTTAAGTTGGATGGTCCATAGACATTGGTTAGATAAAATGGTTGTTGAAGCCAATGAGTCGGTATGCCACGGTGATGGACCATTTGGTTGTGAAGAAGTTGTCCAAAGTGATTGAGCTCGGGTTCCAGAGGAGAGATAACCCCCCTGCCACTCCCATGGCCACTGTGTATATGCCTCTCCCCTACTTCCAGCAACTGGGAAGTATCTTATCCATCTCTTCTATGGCACATTTTTTTTCCTGAAGTAGTATGATATCTAGTTTTTCCACAATGAGCATATATCATAGTAGTCTCTATTTACTAGGATCTTCATGAGGAGAGGTGGGGGGAAGAGGTGGGAAACTGTCAGATATTAGATGTATCTGACTTGAGTTGACCATGAAGTGTCCTATCTCCTGAATGAGCTTGCTGGTGGATTTCTTCCCTCTTTTCTTTTCATCCTTCTGAGGTTTATGCTATTTGTTGGCATTGGAAGTCACTCCTGGATTGCAACAGGAGAAGAGCCTGACACCCATTAGTTTATGTCATGAATAATTTAATGGAGTGATCGAATAAATAGAGACTTAAGAAGATATCGCTCTAACTCATAAAACTGGTCTAGGTATGTAGAAAAATGAAGGAGGTCTTGATCTAACTTCCATCAGTGAGTTGATTATAAAATGAGCAGATGGAAGACTTAGTGAGATGAGTGAGCAAGACTACTTTGGGCATCAGGCCTTTCAACAACTTGAGGAGGAAAAAATCAGAATACAAGATCCTCTTGGTTCAGAGTTTCGAGGAACTAAAGGGTGACTTGACTGGATTTTCCAATTCCAAATCATTCAGCGTTGAGAAAATACAAGAAATGATTAGAAACAACACAACTATTACAGTGATCCAACATACATCATCCTATAAGAATGCAACTCGACTGGATCCTCCAATTTCGAGCTGTTCTAACACAGGGAACATAGAGAGATGGAAAGAGGTTGACATTCATAAGGCAAGAAGTCTAAAATGCCAATACATAACCAGATAAACCAGTGCTTCATCAAAACTTTACAGTCGGGAGCCTAGCTCAACCATCGACCCTAAAAAATACAAAAAACTGAGTACATATACTCAGAAAAATTCACCCAACAGAGGCGCGCTCGGACCTCCAAGGCATGGCATCCCTTCAGTCAAACTTGGATGGAAATCCTTCGTCATACGCTACCTTAACTCAACATGGCTATTGTAGGGGGGACTTGCACACAAGGGTAACACAGGCTGATTGCTCCAGGACTCCCATACCTTCCATTTATGGCTCGAGCTAAGGTTTCATCTACCTGCTCGATTTTCATTTACTGCTTCACCAGGGAGTGGCGGAGACGATATGCTCAGGAGAAGACCACGAGCCTGCTCTCTACGGCTCGGAGGCTGGCCTCTCTTTCTTTCGACACTGCCACTAATGTAACCCAGTGCCATGACTGTGGGCCTGCACCCAAACACGCCTTCGACATCTCGCGTTTCATGGATGGGAGGAGGTTGCTCCTTGTGCTTCAAAGTTATGAAAGGCAAGGTAGCAACATAGCCCAATCGCACGCCATGTACCCCTCCTTGATCAGACAACCTGGATCATTTCGGCAAGACTGTGGGCCCATGTCCTGGATGCCTTCGACACTTCATGTCTCATGGCTGGGAGGAGGCTGGTCCTTTCCCTTCAAAGTCACAATAGGTGAAGTAACGATAGATCCTAATTGCATGCCATGTACCCCTCCTTGATTGGACAACCTGAATCATTTTGGCGAGAATGTGGGCCTAGGTCCTGGAGGCCTTCGACACTTCGCATCTCGTGGCTGGGAGGAGGTTGGTCCTTGTTCTTCAAAGTCATGATAGGCGAAGTAGCGATAGATCCTAATCGTGTGCCACGTACCCCTCCTTGATCGGATGACCTGGATCATTTTGGTGAGACTATGGGCCTAGGTCCTGGACGCCTTCAACACTTCGCATCTCATGGCTGGGAGGAGGCTGGTCCTCATTCTTCAAATTCGTGATGCGCGAAGAGGTGATAGAGCCTAATTGCGTGCCACGTACCCCTCCTTGATTAGACGGCCTGGATCATTTCGACAAGACTGTGGGCTTGGGTCCTAGACGCCTCTGACACTTCACATCTCACGGCTGGGAGGAGGCTGGTCCTCGTTCTTCAAAGTCGCGATGCACTAAGAGGCGATAGAGCCTAATTGCATTCCATGTACCCCTCCTTGATTGGACAACCTGGATCATTTAAGCAAGATTGTGGGCCCAGGTCCTGGATGCCTTCGACACTTTGCGTCTCAGGGCTGGGAGGAAGCTGATCCTTGCTCTTCAAAGTCACGATGCGCAAAGAAGAGATAGAGCCTAATCACACACCATGTGTCCCTCCCATGTGCTAAAAATCATGCAACTGCATGGCTCTGGCTTACCCGATGACCGACGATCTGCTCCATCGATCGATCCTCATCATTGAATCCTAAATCACCCATTTGCTAACACTTAAGTCCGAAATGGACTTCTTCTGTGTGTTGCGCTTGGTGCTTATGCTTGCGGCCTTTGAATAAAATGCATTTGATGGGTTCTTTAAGCCCCATTTCTTCGCATTTACACCACAGGCTTGAATCCTGGAGAGAAAATGCCCCCTTGCAAGAATTTGCACTAACATTAGGCTCCATGGGGGATAGAGTCATCCTTGCGATGCTCTAAGAAATCATTTGTAGCTTCAGTGCCTTGCTATTGGGGTATGGAGTCATTTACTAATCCGAAAAAAATAAATAAACAAAGAACCAAAAGGACAATATTTACAAACAAAGGAGCCGTCTAAGGCTCAAACAAAACATTTCTTCAGAAAATGCCCATTTACTGGGTTGTTGAAAACCTCTTCACCTTCCAAATCCTGCAACCTGTATGTGTTATTTGAGAAAACCTCAGAGATTTTGAAGGGCCCGATCCATAGGGCATCAAACTTATTGTGTTTTCCCTTATCCTGTCTGGGTGCATCCCACTTAAGCACCAAATCCTCGATTTCAAACTCCTTCTTCATGACTTTCCTGTCAAAGGCCTGTTTGACCTTCTGCTGATGACTATGAGCTACATCAATCACCTGTTCCCTGATCTATTTTACTTCCACCATCTGATGAATCTTTCTGACCATATAATCCGGCTCTCCTTCATAATCTTGAAAGAAATTTGCTACAGGTAAGGTGAGTTGAGTGGGAAAAACCGCCTCTATTCCGTAGACCAACTGAAAAGGCGAGGTTCCCAGGAACTTCTTCGTTGTTACTCGATCGACCCATAGGGAGAATTTGAGCTTTGAATCCCAATCCCTCTTATTGTCTTCCAATAATATTTTAATGAGCTTGATTAGGCTTTTATTAGAAGATTATGCCAATCCATTTCCTTGAGGATAATAGGGGGTGGAGTGAATTAGCGAGATCTGGAACTACTCACAAAACTTAATCAAAGGCTTAGACTTGAACAAAGCAACATTACTAGTGACAATCCTGCTGGGACAACCAAATATAGCTATAATATCCTCCAGGAAGTTGATAATTACTTTGTGTGATGCACTTCTAGTGGGGGCAACTTCTATCCACTTGGTGAAATAGTCTGTTGTAGTTAGGATCCATCTGTGTTGGCCACTCGAGGGAGGATGGATTTCCCCGATGAAGTCCAGCCCCCACTACTGAAAAGGTGTTGAAGCCACTATAGGCTTCAGTGGCAGTGGTCTAAGCTGCTGCTTTCCTGAGAACTTTTGGCATTTGATGTAGGCTCTGATTTCTCTGTAGACATCAACGAATAAAGTGGGCTAGTAATACCCAGCCCTGAGGATCTTGTGAGTTTTGGTCTTCCAGAAATGATGCCCCCCACAAAGGCTGCTATGGAAATCAAACATAACTTTCTAAGCTTCTTATGGATTCAGGCACCTTAAAAATACCCGTAGATGATCTTTCCAATACAAGGCTCGGTCAATGAGGCAATATATGACCACCTTGAGATTTAAAGCTCTTTCCTTACTCTTTCCCATTCCATAAGAAGGCTTCAACTCTTGTAGAAAATACAAGATATCTCTATACCAAGTGCATTCAACTAGCGATAAGTCACACTGAGAACCTTTGTTGGATGACTCAACTTGTTGATTTTCTAAACAATCATTGATGAAGCTGATCCCCAAGGCTTTGCAATTGGATTTAGCCAGCAGCTTGGCTAAACCCTGCCCCTTTATCAACTTGGTGGGCTTAATCTCCAGATCAAATTCCAGAATTTTGGCAATCCATTTACCTCTTCTCCCATCTATGTCAGGCTGTATAAAGATGTCCTTCACAGAGGCTGAAGGAATGTATGCAGTCACTTTTGTGTGCAAGACATAGACTCTGAAAGATTTGAGAGCTTTCACCAAGGCATAGGCCTGCTTCTCCATGATCTTGTACCTGATTTCTGCATCTCTTAATGCTTTACCGAAGAAGGCAATGGGTTTCTCTCGCCCTTCCTCATTTTTTTGCAATAAGACTGCTGCTACTGTATCAAAAGAAGCGAAAGAAAAAACTAGGATGTCTTTGGAATAGTCAAGACTGATCAACACAGGTGCCTTAGTCAATGCCCTTTTTATTTGGATAAAAGATTTCCTAGGTTTAGCAGTCCATTTGACTTCTTTTCCTTTCTTGAGCATGGATGTGATGTGTTTCACCATCTCAACGAAATTTGAGGCGAACCTCCTTAGAAAGTTAATCTTCCCTAAAAAAGCCTGAACTTCCTTCCTAGACCCGGGAAATGATAGGGTCTGAATTGCCTCTACCCTACTGGGATCAATCCTTACTCCTTCTATTGATACTATATGACCTAACAATTTCCCCTCCTTCATGGCAAACAAGGATTTTTTGGGGTTTAAGGATAGGCCAAACCTCCGACACTTCAAGAACACTTTTCTGAGGTGACAACAGTGCTCTTTGTCAGACTTGGAGAAGATTGTGATGTCATCCAGATACATCACCACAAATTGATATTTTTCCCCAATGAAGGCTATATCCATGGCTCGCTGAAATGTTTCTTCTGCATTCATCAATCCAAAGGGCATTTTGGCATACATGAATGTGCCCCAAGGAGTGGTGAAGGCCGTTTTTTCTCTTTCCTCAGGCATGACTGATATCTGGTTATAACCAGAAAAACCATCAATCATGGATATCCTAGATGCACCAGTTACCCTCTGCAATATGTGTTCCATGTTGGGAAGGGGGTAATTGTCCTTTCTTGAGCTTCTGTTCAGATTCCTAAAGTCGACGCAAAGCCTGATCTCGCCACTTTTCTTCCTTACTAGGACCAAATTGGCCACCCATTAAAAATATCTCAAGGGGACAATGATTTGGGCATCTAACAACTTCTTCACTTCTTTTTCCATGATAGGAAACAACGTGGGATTTAGCTATCTTAGCTTTTTCCTAAATGGCCTGGCCTCTTCCTTCAGTTGGATCTTGTGTTCAATGAAGGATGTGTCATATGTCTTGAGGTCTTCATAGGTCCATGAAAACACATCATCAAATTCTCTTAATAACTCGGTATATTTGGCCCTCTATCCTCTGGTTAAACTACTCGATAACTTGACAAACTTAGGCTCCTCCCGTGTGCCAATGTTGCACTTAGTTGTGTCAGCATATTCATCTGAAACCCTACCCTTTACTACCACATCATTCCCATCGAACAATCTTTCTAAAGGGACTAGTCCCCTCAGAATGTGATTGCTAGGCAGCTGAATAATCTGGTGATTAGAAATTTATTTTAAAAACACCTCAGGGTAATGGTCACCTTCAAGGTCAGGATCCTGATCAATGTGCAACACAAAAAATTCATCAATAGATTGGAGATTTTTTTTGATTTCAAGATCATCATCAAATACCTTCTAATGCTTGACATTGTCTGGTACAGAGGGCCTATATTTTATCTTAACATCATATTTGGCCATAGACAGCAGAGGGATCTTGAACCAGCTAGCTGAAACAACTAAAGAATCAGCCACAAAATTATCCTTCCTTGGGACAAAAGAAATGTTGAAAGCTGAGAAGAAATTATCAATCAGGTCCCATACCTTGTTCTTGTAACTTCTGAGCCGAGGATGCTTGGCCTGATAGACATTCCCGACTTTTTGGATTACCAATTCCGCATCTTCGAACACTACCATCACCCTTATTCCCATTTATTTTGCGGCCCTCATACCCAAAACAAGAGCTTCATACTTTTCCACATTGTTGGTGGTTTCAAATTCCAGCTTGTATGACAGGGATATGGTCTCATGAGAAGGTGACATGAAAACCACTCCAGCGCCAGCGCCTTCACTAGAAGAAGCTCCATCAATTTTTTTTTTCCAAATGGAGGTGTTTGGAGGAAGTGTCCCATGATCAAATAAGGGTTGCTTTCTGATTTGGAAAGGGGCTTCAGGAGCATTGGTGATATGCAATAAACTAGACCCCAAATCAGTGTCTAGTGCAAAGATGGGATGATTGGTGGGGTTTGCTTCATCACTGACAATATAGGTTAGCTGGGCTTCTCTGTACAACCTCCTGTATTCCCCTCCAAAGACTTGAATAGTATCATATGTGAGATCCATCTGTAATGTTCCTCCAATATTTTTAATCCAAGATCTTGACAACAACATGCCAAACTTGGGAGGAATGTCGACCACTGCAATGTCCATGACCACACTCTTCATTGGAAGCTGAAACAGAGAGACCACCAAGTCTTTGATGACTCCAAGACATTGCACCCTCCTTGAATCAAAAGAGTACAAATAATGATAAGCCTTTGTCACTTCCAGTCCCAATTCTTCCATGACTATTTTGGGCATAAGGTTATGGGAAGCCCCTGAATCCATGAGGCAGTTATGCAACACTTTATCATGTATGTTCAGGGATGTGTAGAAAGGAGGGGATGAATCATCTTTATCTTCTACCATGGGACCTAGGACGACTGCTGGCTTTTCATCTTGGAGATTTATTGAGTCCGTGGAAGGCTGAGGGGGCTTAGATTGTAGCAGCTTGGAGAGGGACCTCTTGAAATCTTCATTTTTCACTAGTTCGGACAGGGGTACAGGAATTGTAATCTTCTGAATCTCATGCTCAAAACTAAAGGAGGAGAGAGACTTAAGAGCTTCCCTTACCTTGGAGATAGGTTCCTTGGCTGCTCGCAAAGCATTCTGAGTTTTCTTTTCTTTAGTAGTGGTTGCTGCAGCTTTAGTAGGCCCTTCTGCTATGAGGGGTTGTTCCTGAATATCAAAGTTCCCTTCTTTCTTTTTTGACCTGAGATGGTATCTGTTAGGAGTGTTGCTAGCCTTTTCCCCTTTACTCAACCCATTGATTTGAGTGTTGATAAGGGATTCTTCATATGAAGATTGAGTCAAATGAGGAAACGGGGAAGTTTCCTCAATGCAGTGGATCTCAGGGTCGAGTTCATCCACCTCCTCCCCTTCTTCATGAGAAACTAGGCTATTCTGGAGAGGGGTTTGAATCCTCTGATCATCCCCATCTCTTCTTCTTTGTTCCTTTGGCAAAGTCTATGGCATATTGTTACCAAGCCTCCTAAAACCTCTATTATCAGTATTCTAGGGGTTTTTGTACGTGGGCCTCCCCTCTAACTCCCACTTCTTCATCCTAGCCGAAAGGGATTTCAGTACTTCAGCTACCTCGTCCGTCTAAAGGGGAAGGGGAGAGGAATGGGATGGGAATGCCTCTATTCTTATCCTGGATATGTATCTGTCAGCCTTATTCCTGAGTCAGTCAACAACCAACATGTTAGACTCTACTTCCATGGCTTCATCCTGCATGTGAGCCAGAGTGGTGGCTCTCCTTTCCCTCAGCAGGAGCCATAAATCAGGATCAAAAGCGCTGGCATAAGTGATCTTTGCAGAGGCTTCAGAGGGATTTATCTCAGTGGGGATCTTAATGTACATTATATTAAATCTTTTGTAGAAGTCATAGAAAAACTCTCCTTCCTTTCTCTTCAAAGACCCAAACTCAGTCATGTAGTACATGAAGTCCATTTTTTCTCCCCATTGTCTCAAAAAGGCCTCAATCCCATCAATAGATCCAGGAGGTAGGGCCCTAAACCATTTTCTAGCCTCGCCTTCAAGACTATGGAAGAAAATACTTATCCATACATCTACATGCATGATAACATGATCGTCTGTAAAATTGTAGAAGGATTCTAGGTGTTCTTCTGTAGTTATGTCCCCCTCACCTGTAAACTTGGGAAACTGCTTGAGGTAACCATCTACTGGGAGGGCATTGAGAGGTTGAGGTAACACAAGGGGAGCATACCTAGTGGCTATAATAGCCTCCATTCTAGTCATAGGGGGATTTTCTCCTACCATAGGGATATTAGGTGGAGGAGAACTCGGAGGGGAAGGGGCTCGAAAAGGGGATACTGGGAATGAGCTTCCAGGAAACAATGGGGGATTTAGGGAGAAGGATAATAGGATTGAGTCAGCAGATGTTTCTCTCTGTGTAGAAGTGACAACAGTAACAAGAGGAGGAGTGGCAAATCTAGGAGTGGGGAATTCTACTATGGTCCTGGGTCCACGCCAAGGTTCGGCTTTAGGGGAAAGGTGAGTGACAAGGATTTCTCCCTCCAATCCCAGACCAGGAGGGGAAAACTCAACAGGAACACTCCCGAAATTCAGGAAACGGGAAACTTCAAAAAAAGGTCTGCTAGGAAGCTGAGGAGAAGAAAATGGAGTTTCTACAGAAGGAGATGGCGGATTACCTGGTTCGGTGGTGGAAGTTTCTCCTTCAAAGGCCTTTCCTTTTCTGAAAATCACCTCTGGATTAGCTACAGGTGTAGCTAGAGGCAGCTATGGATGGGACCGCGTGTGTCTACCTCTGGAAACCACAACTAAAACAACAGGCTTGCTCCAGTGGAGTCATCACAATGGAGTCTCTAGGTGCACAGTAGCAATCTTCAAAGGATCTGATGCCTAATGCACCTTTAGAATCAGAGGCTCAATCTCGTTCAATCTCGGGGAAAATTTTCAACTTCGTCCCCGACAACGGTGCTAGAAATGTTGGCGTTGGAAGTCACTCCTGGATTGCAGCAGGAGAAGAGCCCAATGCCCATCAGTTTATGTCATGAATAATTTAATGGAGTGATCGAATGGATAGACACTTAAGAATATATCGCTCTAACTCAGAAAACTAGTCTTGGTATGTAGAAAAATGAAGGAGGTATTGATCTAACTTCTGTCAGTGAGTTGATTATAAAATGAGCAGATGGAAGACTTAGTGAGATGAGTGAGCAAGACTGTTTTGGGTATCAGGCCTTTTAACAACTTGAGGAGGAAAAACTTAGATTACAAGATCCTCTTGGTTCAGATTTTTGGGGAACCGAAGGGTGACTTGACTGGATCTTCCAATTCCAAATCATTCAATGTTGAGAAAATACAAGAACTGATTAGAAACAATACAAATATTACAATGATCCAACATACATCATCCTATAACAATGCAACTCGACTAGATCCTCCAATTTCGAGATGTTCTAACACAGTGTACACAGAGAGATGGAAAGAGGCTGACATTCATAAGGCAAGAAGTCTCAAATGCCAATACATAACCATAGAAACCAGTGCTTCATCAAAACTTTACAATCGGGAGCCTAGGTCAACCATCGACCCTCAAAAATAAAAAAAATTGAGTACATATACTCAGAATTTGTTTCCCAACAAAGGTGTGCTCGGACCTCCAAGGTTTGACATCCCTTCAGTCAAACTTGGATAGAAATCCTTCTTTAGACGGCACCTTAACTCAACATGGCTCTTGCAGGGGGGACCTGCAAACAAGGGTACCATGGGTTGATTGCTCCAGGCCTCCCATAGCTTCCATTTATGGCTCGAGCTAAGGATTCATCTACCTGCTCGATTTTCATTTACTGCTTCCCTAGGGAGTGGCCGAGATGATATGCTCAGAAGAAGACCACGAGCTTGCTCTCTACGGCTCAGAGGTTGGCCTCCCTTTCTTTCAAAACTGCCACCAATGTAACCCAGTGCCATGACCATGGGCCCACACCCAAAGGTTCCTTCGGCATATTGTGTTTCTTGGATGGGAGGAGGCTGGTCCTTGTGCTTCAAAGTTACGAAAGGTGAGGTGGCAACATAGCCCAATCGCGCGCCATGTACCCCTCCTTGATCGAAGGGCTTGGATGATTTCGGTGAGACTGTGGGCCCATGTCCTGGATGCCTTCGACACTTCATGTCTTGCGGCTGGGAGGAGGTTGGTCCTTGTTCTTCAAAGTCACGATATGTGAGGTAGCAATAGAGCCTAATCGCATGCCACGTACACCTCCTTGATTGAACAACCTGGATCATTTCGGTGAGACTGTGGGCCCAGGTCCTGGACACCTTCAGCACTTCACGTCTCGTGGCTGGGAGGAGGCTGGTCCTTGTTATTCAAAGTCACAATAGGAAAAGTAGCGGCAGAGCCTAATCACGTGCTACATACCCCTCCTTGATTGGACGGCCTGGATCATTTCAACGAGACTCTTGGCCCGGGTATTGGACACCTTCGACACTTCACGTCTCGCGGCTGGGAGGAGGCTAGTCCTCGTTCTTCAAATTCAAGATGCATGAAGAGGCGATAGAGCCTAATCGTGTGCCACATACCCGTCCTTGATCGGACGACCTGGATCATTTAGGCAAGACTGTGGGCCCGGGTCTTGAACACCTTTGGTGCTTCAGGTCTCGCAGCTGGGAGGAGGCTGGTCCATGTTCCTCAAAGTCACGATGCACAAAGAGGCGATAAATCCTAATCGTGTGCCACATACCCCTCCTTGATCGGATGACCTATATCATTTCGACGAGACTGTGGGACCAGGTCCTGGATTCCTTTAGCACTTCGCGTCTCGTGGCTAGGAGGAAGCTAATCCTTTCTCTTCAAAGTCACGATGCGTGAAGAGGCGATAGCGACTAATCGTGCACCATGTGTCCCTCCCATGCACTAAAACTCATGCAACTCCATGGCTCTAGCTTACCCGATGACCGACGATATGCTCCATCGATCGATCCTCGCCGTTGAATCCCAGATTGCCCATATGCTAACACTTAAGTCTGAAATGGACTTCTTCTATGTGTTGCACTTGGCACTCATGCCTGTGGCCTTTGAATAAAATTCATTTGATGGGTTCTTTAGGCCCCATTTCTTTGCATTTATTCCACGGCCTCAAATCTTGGAGAGAAAACACCCCCTTACAAGAATTTACGCTAACACTATTCTTTTAGCATATTTCCTTGGATTCTTAAGCTTGCATTGGATCTGGATGTAGATCCAACTGACGAGTTGAGAAATATTTTGTGCACTTTTCTCAGTTGATCTGGTGGGATGGTAAATAGTTTATGATGTTTGTAGGCATGTTCCAGGTGCTCCAGGTCTACTCTAGTTAGATCTTGCTCATCCGGTTCCATTTCCACATCTCCATCTTCTGCCTCTGAGGGTTTCAGTGCTGCAGCCATAGAGCTGGTTGTAGGGATGGGTTGAGTGGGCACTTGATTTGTCTGTGATGACCCTTTCACAGGATTAGGGGGTGTTTTCTCTAAGGGTGGGGCTTGCAAGGCTTCCAAGCATTCTGGTTGTTTCTACAATATCTCATATTGGTTTCTCATGGTTGGTTCCTTGACGGTTTGGGATGCTGACTACTTTCCTCCTTGTCTGCACTTTCCCATTCTTGGTATGAATCATTCTTTGTCTTTGTTTGCGTCTAGGTTTCCCTCCTTACTATATGTGTTGAGGGGACATTCCCTGAAGAGGTACCCATGCTCATGGAACTTGCGGCATCTGAACAGAATGTGTTCGTAATCAATCGTTTGCATCTAGTCCTCATCCTGGTACTCCAAGACAATAGATCCTGGTAGCGGCTTTGCAATGTTCATATAGACACATATTCATGCATAGGAGGTATACCTTCATTTCTTAGTGGCTTATGAGGATTTGACGTACACTCCTATTGTTTTTTCAATGCCCATCGAGACCTCTTCTAGCTAGAAATCTTGTGGCAAGGAATATAACTTCAGCCAGACTAGGGCGTGGGCAAAGTCCTCTAGTTTAAGGATAAATGTTTCTGTCCAAAATCTCATAAAAAGACATGCTGAGTTGAAGAAATATGGGCTGCCGTCAAAGATCCAATTTCGGTCTTCTAGGTTGTGCAGGATAATGGTGAAAACACCCTTGGAGCCCAGCTGTAGATTGAAGTGGCCTTTTGGCTTCCACCATTGATATATCCATTTGACTAGTTCCTTCTCTGAGGACCAGAGTCCTAAAAATTTTCCGATTAGGGCATAGTCTCTCATGTATTGCTTCTGTTCCTCGATATGGGGTGTGCTTACAATGTATTTCGGGGATTGCGGTGCTTACATGATTCATTTCCATGGTACCCAAGGTCAAGTTGGACTTGCAGCTAGTGTAGAGGGTGTAGATTTCCCTGAATCTATGTCCATGTCTCGATCTTTGAAAGTCCCCTAAGAAATGAGTTGTGAACAAAGATCCAGTGGAGGTTTGAATGATGGGCACTTGGAGCCGCCTCCATTTCTTCCTTGAGCAGTTGCAGCGCTTTAGGAAGGGCCTCTCGGTCCTCCCTCACTCAAGAGCATAATGCCCCTGCGGGGTGGCGTAGTGCACCAGATTAGAAGTAACCCTAACCCTGGCGCCATAAGAATGAAACTACTATATTTGAAAAAAGGTGTCACATGTTGTTGTTGTTACCATGTGAGATTTTAATTACATTATAAAACTTTCCTTGATTTTGGTAAAAACTTTTGGACAAATTCACCTCCTTCCACAATTTTTTCTTTTGTATCCCAAAAATTCTATGTGAAAGAGAAGGCAATGAGTTATTTTACCACAAATAATGTGTTGGTGGAAGAACTATATCCATTGTGGTAATCTGTATTTATTTCATTCTAAGTCCCATATTTATATGAAATATCCATTATTTCCAAATATTGTCGTCAACTGGAAGAGATATGTGTAATGCTCCTCTTTGAATATTATTATTATTATTATTATTTGAAGGTGTTATTGATGTGTGAATGACCCTATTTTTGTTTATGGACACAATTTGGATGGATTTATGTTTAAAAATCTATGGTCTTATATGATCTTTTATTTCTATTTGATGGGATGATTATGTGTGAGTCATGCACATGTTGATATTTACTTAATGTTTTTGGATACTATGATTGGTTGCATAGATCTATGATTTGGTTTGATGATGGATATATCTATGATTTGTATTATTGAATTGATGTATTTTTGCAAAACCACTAACAATTTTTTAAGTGTGATATATAAGAACTACATGCACATAGACTCTATAAAAAATAACGTTACATGGACCTAAGTTGGGGCCAGGATATTTAAGTCTTTATGTGAATATTATGTTGCAAACATGCTAATATGATTTATATTCTCTTTCAACAATGTTATCTGATATGTCACTAGATGTGTGTAGAGATAGGAACGGATACTACCAATTGAGCTTATACATTAGTAAGGGAAATATAAAGGGGGTGTGACATATGTACTATTTGGAAATGAGAAGTATTGTCCATATTCCTACCTAATAGAAGCTCCCTCCTTGTGATGGGATGAAGAATTCATATTCTCACCCAAGATGTTACATATTTCCATGAGGGTAGTCACAAAATTGGTGCTCACGATGTATAGTCGATGAATGGTAATAAGGGCACATAGAACTTATTCCCCAATGATCATTAGTATCTCACCATAAGTAAATTATATGGAATTAATGAGGTCTCACCCATGATACATTAGTTTTCCCCATGATGAAAATGTTTGTACTTGAAGGGTTCGAGTGAACACCTCCTCACCCTTGGTACATGTTGAAAAGGGTTGGAGTGATCATTGCCTCACCCTTGATATTGATATTGGTCGACAATTATAATTCTAAGAAAGAGTATCCTTTACATGCATGGTATTTTGGAAATTGTAATTTTAAATAATATAAGTGCACTCATGAAATTAATATTCATACAATTAGTTTGCACTCATTTAGAAAGAGGGGATATCTATGGGTAAAATAGATTCGGTTTATTGTATAAATTTGAAATGGAAACTAAACATCAAAGATATGTATCATTTATTTATTTATTTATCTCATATTTTTATAGCATATTTCAACACCTCCATGTCATAAATGCTTTGGTTTGGCCATTATACCCTACATACACCTATCCTAATGACTTTGAACACTCTATAAATTGCCCAAATTGCTTCCTTGGCAATCCATATGCTCTTCCTTAATAAAATAGTATACATACACACTTATCCTTTAGTAAAGGTGTGTACACCTCAAAAAGTGGAAAAAATACAGAATTTGCGAAAATTATGTGCTTCTGAGTAGGGTTATGGGAAAACTACTTTTGTAACTCCACAAACATGTATTCAACTATCTCAAAACAACTTGAATTTGTATAAAATGAGATATAAGTGGAAGGAATGGGTACAACATTGTTAGTAATAGATTTATCCTCTCATCGAAATAGTTAATATGTTGTTATTTTCCAAGGTTTTTATGACCTTCATGGAGCTCCTATTCCTTGATTACTTTCTCATTTTTCCAATTTGAGGCCTAAGACATCCTAGTATTCCTCATTCCTTATGGAGAAGGTTTTCGGAGTCCTGAAGCAGTCTTGCATGGACTAAGGATAGAGGAATCCAAACAACAATTACAGAAGGTGCCAACAATAGATCACACATAGTTATTGTACTGTTGTTTTATTATAATAGAATGGGGATTTATCTTCTTTCCCTTCCCCACATTCTAAGTTAGCATTAAATTATTGATATCTCTTTTAAATGTTTGATGAAGGAATTGACTTACCTAACAGTTAGTTAAGGTAGTTATTTCATTCTTGTTTATGTTCAGTTAGTTAAGGAAGGTTTTGTTGAGGCGAGGACTAGCTATATCCTCACTCAAGAATTTTTTAATCTCACTAGGCTAGGTGATATAGGCATGATTATCACCCTAGGTTTACAGACTATAAAAAATCTCTATTATCCCTCAAGAAATAAGTTCTTGGAGCTGATGCTATTACAAAATTTGTATGCTTTGATGTAAAATAAATTTTGAAAATAGAAAAAGTGCTTGCAAATGAAATTTATAATTAGTTGAGTAAGTAAATGCAAGATAACATAAATCTGAAAATTCGATACACAACAAGTATCAAGAATGATAGGAAATCAATAGATGATTTTATTGATATCTTTCTGAGTTATAAACAAGTTTTTCTTTACAAACCCTTCCGAGAGTTTGGACCAAAATTAGACTTAGAAGTCTAAGATGTAATTTTAACTCATACATAGAAAATTGGTGTCTCAAAGAAGAAGACTAAGACTGAAAATAAACTAGATCAATCCAAGCTACAAGCGCATCATAGTCTTGATTTTGCAAAACAACATTAATCAACACTTAAACTGAATTCAAAACTAATAATTGAGACTAAACAAACTATCAATATGAATGCATGATCTTTGGAGTATGTCAAAATTTTATGCTTCATGGTCCTTTCTTTTGCAAACTTTAGAGTAAACTTGCTATTATAAAGATAAATTAGCTTTGAAGAAACTCATAAATGAATGAATGAATAAATATTCTCACTTGAGGCAAGAGAAAACCTTATCATAATCATCTCTCTCTATTTTCTCATGTCCTCGCTTGTCCTTCCTTTTCTTCAAAAAGTACTTCAAGTGGTTCAACTACTTTTTGTTATAAATTTAAATAACTTTAGTTAGGATAGGACAACTTTATTTAGTAATAAGGGTAAATCATAATAATAAGTACTAATTAATAAGTGGGACCCCATATATCTTTTATCCCTTTTATTTTCACCTTTCCCCTTGTAACTCCATATTTTACTCAAATATCATGCATATATCAACATCATAACATATATAAAAAAGAAACCAATATAAACATGCCACATTATCAAAACACTCGTATCTCCCAACTCATCATAATAACATGATACAAAAAAATTTCAAAAAATAATATCATGTCCGCTATCCCGAAAATATGCCTTGAATGTCAAAGTGAAAGTGTGATCACATCATAACAATAAAATTAGAAATAATATCTGTTATTTGAAGCAGACTCCCTTTTTACGCTTCCTTCTGAAAGTGCAACCTTTTCTTAAGTAAGTTTGGATCAATAAACTTTGTTTCTTCAAATTTTGACATTTCAGGGTGCAAGTCATCAAATGCTATTTTTCTTTCATTATCTTCAAGTTTGGCAGGGAGACACTTGAATGTGTAAGAGGAGGTCTTGGATGAATCAGAGCTTACCAAAATTGCAAGTTGTTTTCCTTTATTTGACTAAGGTTCAAGAGGCAGTGCTTTATAATTCCTAGGAACCTTGACATAATGTGCATGAGAAGCTACAAAAGCAATAGGATGCATAGGTTGTAAAGGAGGAGTATGTGGAAATGATACATTAGGTCATTGGAATATACAAGAGGGAGGATTTGCAGGTACATTTCCCCGGCCAACATTGGCTAGTTGCATATGAGGTGGATCGGGAAAGTTGGCTATACTCAGGTGGGGATGCAAAGGAGGAGAAACATGTGCTTGAGGAAGATGAAAATTAGGATGAACAACAATATTTAAATAGTCGGTTTGAACCAACTGATTGAATTTGTCTAAGTTAGCATCAAAGTGAATATGGAATCTCATTCTTTTATTTCTTCCTTTCTTCCCAAAAGCATTTTGTATTCTTCATCTTTGTCCTTTATTTCCCCTATTCTCACTACGATTACTACCACTAACACGACTGAAGAAACTCATATATATTCCATCATTATAAAATTAGTGAATATACAAGACACAATATATTAAACATCAAATACTATTTTTCTTTCAAATAAATTAACAATGGATCTGACAAACCAATCAATGAAGAATGCCAAGGGAATATGAAAGGGAATGAGAGAAACAAGGAAGAAAAACCATAATCATCCCTATGTTTTTGTGTTGTTCAAAATATCCAAACTGTACATTCTTTGCCAAACTGTCACTAATTTCTTTGAACACGAGCAATTAAATGAAAATGAAATCTTAAATGATAAAGGGATCATGATAAGGGATTTGTAATTTATGGTTAGTGTTATAATATGATAGGGATGCATGACAAAATACATGTTCATAATCCATTTACTCTCAATTAATCCTATACATAAGTTATATCTTTTCCATTAGAATAAGATTCATATCTGAACACTTTATAAACCATTTTCCAACATTAAAATTAGCTGGAACATTTCATCTATCCACCCAATATTTCCAAGACATATCTCTATATCAAAATAGTAAGTTGCTTTGACTAGAACAATAACAATACCATGTAAAACCTTCTCCTTAACATGTTCTCTTTAAATTTTTTATCATAATCAATTATATCAACATGGGGAGTTGTTTGATGAATTTTTTATTGAAATATGTTTTGGGACTTTTAGGAATAATTTCTAGAAAGTAGTATAATATGAGAGAATAATGCCCTGTTTACATAAAAGATAAATAAACTTTAAATCTGTATGTTAGACCTTCCATCCCTTTTCCAAGCATGCATTTCATTTTTATTCAATAGTTTGAACTTGCATTATCAAACTAACAAATTTAACCAACTTCTTTGTCAGCTTTCAAAGCTTATGACTATTCTAGGTTCATTGTAAAACATGAACCAAAATAGTCACATGAATAGAGTATGAACTGAAGTAAGTAAGCTTGCTCAAGAGAAATGCAAAATTTTAGGTCATATTAGTTATACCAGCCAAAATTTCAAAGGGATGTCGTGGCCAACAAAGGCACACCTTCCATACAATAATGCATCTAAAAGTAAGCATGGTGTTGTAACATTTCGAAATAAACCAAATTATAATCACCATGACCAGACGTTCTAAACTTTAATATTTTGAAACACTGTCAACATATAATGCATATAGCCACATCATCTATTTCAAACTAAAATATAGGTTTAAACATAACAAAGTTTCGAAACCCATATAAACATAAAGTCAAATAATACGATTCTCCTTTTAAAACGAAAACTTTCCAACTCAAATTTGAACTCGAAACCCCATCTTGGAAACAACAAAATCATTGTTTAGTTGCAAAAACAATATGAGAATGAATAACTCATATGGAAATTTAAACTCAATCTAAAATCCAATTATCTTTTATATGATCGTGAGTTTGAACTTGACTTAGAATCAACACAAAATAAGAGTTGATACATAATCATGATGGTCGAGTAAGTAAAGAAAGCGTAAACAACATGTATCCATAATATGGGTACAGGTTCGAAACTCAAATAACCAAAGTCAACAAGAACCTTTTCTAGTTGTATAACCAAAGAAAATAGAATGTACATATTGTTGGTGTTTTATGATTCTTAGATCTGATAGTTATTCCCTTATGATTAATAACAAGAGTTACTTTCATACAACAATTATCATAGAATAACTATATAGTGAAAATATCAACTATAACAATGCAACGAAATAACAAGATCTAGAAATATTAACCATGCACAGTAGACACAAGAACACAACACAAGAACACACAAGTTTATCCTAGGAAACCCAAACTTGGGAGAAAACCCAACAACCTTTCTATAGAAGAATTCAGTCCAATATATTACCAGTACATCAACATCAATATCCAAAATACCATACAGAGAAGATCCTCCCCATTGATGTTCAAAAGCGTAACATAGGGTACCTTCTTGCAAATGGTTGCAAATGCCTTATGAATTATTATTTAACTATATTTATTAATATACTAATATGTGGGACCTCTAGTGAAACTTGTGTGACTATGACGAAGAAACAACAATTACGCTTTACATGCTTATGAGTTGGTTGAGATGAGCCCTACAGTTTATTTGCATTCAAAATATCTGTCAGAATGATTAATCAAATATGATGATAAGGGAGATATGATTTAAAAGGGAATGGTCTTGTTTTATATAACACTCACAAGTATTATTATGTTACATTTACTTTGAGACAGGACCTAAACTCCATGCTTAAGTTATATGTGTGATATGGTGACTTCATACCACAAGGTACATGCATTGTTTGCATTTAAAGTCATGTTGGAATATGCTATTCCCAACAAAATATTTGAGTTATGTCACCTTGGATTTTTTAAACAATTGTTGTGTGCATTGGTTTAATTGCAAGATTGGTTGTATCCCTAAAAAATTGTTATATGTGAAATGGGGATTGTGACAAGGGTTGACGCATTGATAAATTGAAACATATGGAAACGTTGGTATAGTTGGATGCATTAATCGATTTGAATGTTAAAAGAGGGATGAGATCTATAGTGGGCTTGGATCATACTAGCCATGAATGAAATGTGAAGGGAGAAATGACGTGTAGTAAATGCATGCCACTCAAACTCACCTTGAGCCCGCCACCCTAGTCATTCTTGCATTTCACTCTGTTGGTTGTTGTTGCTCTGATTTGATCGATCGTGGAGGAGGTATACAAGCTAGTCTTTTCTGCTTAAACAATATTTTACACAGGTATGGGTTTTCTTGCTCTCCAATCCATGAACATTCACTTTGATCTTTAATTCAATAGTTGGCTCTTGTTTTCTCATGGTCTGTGTATTTCCAAAGCTGTTAAAAGGAATTCAGACTGTGTGTTGGTTGATTTTCAAGTTTTGTTTTCCTATAGTGGTTGTCGTGTGACCATTGGCACTAAAAGAGTCATGGGTGTCTTTTAATGGTGTGTTTGTTTGCAATTTTTATATGAAAAGAATGTGGTTTGAGATACTCTTGGACCTGCTTTGCTTCTGGTCCCTTGTTTTGGGTTTTCTTCCCTGTTTGAAAATGGGTTCTCTCTACCTCTTCCCTATGGGATTTTGTGGACACTCTGCATGTATCTTAAGATTGTTGGTATTCGTGTCCAATACGCCTATTTATAGTCGCAAAAATGTGAGTATTAATGTGGAATATTGTGAGGGAAGCAAAAATTTTCGTGCTCTTTTCAAGACACGCCCTTAGGTTTTCATCCCGCTTTCTTCTGCCACCTATTTTCCACTATTTCATTGAACCCTATGCATTATTATGAAAGTGTTTCTTACTCAGAATTTGATGGGAAGCATTGTTTCATGCTCTTTTGTTTGGGCACAGGTTTTGATTGGTCATTTGCTATGCAATTTATGGAGGACGTGTTGGAATCGCTTATTCACTTGAAGTTATAGTCTGTCCATATGAAGTTATGAGGTCAATAGAAATGTGTGAATTATTTTTATAATATAAACTTTCCATGTTTTATTGTAATTACAAAAGGCACCTATTTATAAGTTATGTGATGCTTGAATGAATTCTGCGAACCAAAATGAAATAAGGATGAGGAAGTTTGATGAAAAGTGGTTTGATTAAAATTATGCTTATAGAAAAGGATTTGGTTTGGTGCACTTCACATGACCCTGTGGGTTTTTAAGGACTTTGCTGACTTTGATATTATGGTTGTAGCCTGTCCATTCCAAGATTGTTGTTGTATTTCCTATGGTTATTATGATGCTGCTCATTTTTCAATTTCGTTATATACAGGAAGTATTGTTATTATGGTTTTTTTTCTGGGCAATTGGTTA
>ML804392.1:228019-238696 GCA_009831015.1 Picea engelmannii
AAGGACAGAAGCTCAGGAAGGGCAGCGCTTTTGCGCGTATCAGCGAGACTCAAGTTGAGGGTTCGCAAGAGGAGAAGAAACGCAAAGGTCCAAGCCTTTGGGAACGAAGAAGAAACCAGGAGGAGCTCAGGAGGAGCATACAGAAGGAAGAACCCGACAGTCATCGGATATCAAGAAGAAATCCCGTCATCCGTTGGATCAGGAGAAGTAGCGCACAGTTTAACCTCAAGAGGAGGAGCGCACGGGAGAAGGGATCTGAGTCATCAGATCTCAGACCAGTTCGTCGACATTCGTTGGATCGGCAAAAGTTGCACAGGGTTTAAATAGTCAGGATATCGGCCATCGGGAATTCGGGATTCTCAAGGTCGTAGGAGCCGGGCAGCGCAAGTCACGAAATCCCGACAGGATCTGGACCGTCCGTTGGCAGAAGGACACGTGGCGAGGATCCAGCGCCATCGGCGTTTGGCGCATCGGGAAATCGGCATTCTCGTGGACACGAGATCGGGGAAATCCCAGGTGAAAACCCCGATATAATCAGAGCCATTGATTTCCAGAGGGACGCGTGTCAAGAGATCCCATCATATCGAGATTTCGGCATTCGGTGTTTGGCGATGCAAGAGTTGCATGCACGTCGGAATCGCGAGTAGCGATTTCCCGAGTTAACGGGAGCCATCGATCGTCAGGAGGACAGGTGGCACGAGATCCCGGAAGATCGGGATTCGGCATTCGGCTTTTGTCGAAGTGTGAGGTTCATACCTTTTGGAATCGCGAATAGCGATTTCCCGAATCAACGGTTGCCGTCGATTTGTGGGACACGCGTCAAAGGATCCCTTGAAGTCGGACCTCGGGGTTTCGGCATTCTGTGTTTTCCGGAGGCAAGAGTTCAACTCTTTGTCTGTCACGATCGGTGATTTCCCGAAACAATCGAGGCCGTTGATTAGAGCAGGGACAGGTGGCACGAATCCAGAGCATCGGCATATCAGCATTTGGGGTTTCCAACCTCAAGGAACACTTGTATCCCGGGTTCGTGATCGACGAAATCCTGAAGTGACGTGGCAGGTGGGACCGCGGTTGCTAGTGGAGGGCAGGTGTCACTCCGTGTCGCCATAAAGAGTGTGGGCCATAAGCGCCAGAGTATAAGACAAGTGGTAGGAGGTCAAACCTTACAGCGGTCAATGCCAGGTGACATCGGAGATCGGGAATCGAAGATTCCAGGAGTGGGAGTTCTTCACATTGTAAACTCGTGAACTCCGAAGTCCCGATAAAGGAGGGAAGGATACGGTCACGTGGGTTGACGGGTCATACGAGGAAGGAGCCTAGCCAGGAGGGGCTAAGGAAAAAGGACTCATTGGGAAATTCAGGATTGAAACCCCGATAGATAAACATAAGGTTGAGGTCTTATTGGGATGGTCATATGGACCACGAGCTGAGCCCGGAGGGCAGCGCATACAGGGAAGGTACAAGTCGTGAATCGAGGATTCGAGAGTGTAGTGACTCTCGACCGCGTGAACCGCGAAACCCCGAACCCCGATAGTAACTTGTTGATAACCACGGTTAGCTGCCGAGACCGTGCGGGTGAATGTGAAGGACCCGTGGATCGGGTATTTGCACAGTGATTCCCGAGACGAATCAAAAGAGCCAATTCGGCTCAGCAGAAAGGGAATTTAAAACGATCCTGAGAGCAGACGAGTTTGGAGGTGTAGGAGCAACTCGTTTGCATCATTAATGGTGCTTTTTTTACTGTTGTTATAAGCGAATTCTACCAGTGGCAAGAATTCTTCCAAACGCTTATGTTGGTCCATCATGGACATGCACAAGATGTCATCCAAGATTTGGTTTTTTCATTCGTTCTGCCCGTCTATCTCTGGGTGATATGTGGTACTAAAGTTAAGTTGGGTTCCCAAGGCCTCTTTGAAACTAGTCCAAAATCATCCTGTAAACACCGATCCATATTGGAAATAATCCTCTTAGGCACGCCCTGCCCTCAAAATCCTACTAAGTAAACTATAGCTAAGTCAGGTTCCTGACACGTTGTATGCACAGGAATAAATGAACACTCTTCATCAGAGTGTCTACTACTACCAAAATTGAGTCGTTTCTCCTTGCAGTCAGTGGCAATCCAACAATGAGATCCATCAAAATTCCCTCCCACTTCCATTTCGGAATAGGATTCAGTTGTAGTAATATTTCCATAGGTCTATGTTCAGCCTTCACTTGCTGACATTATAAACATCTTGCCACGTAGTTGACTATATCTTCCTTCATTCTTATCCAGAAGAATATGGGTTCAAGGTATTCCCTCATCTTCATGGCTCCTAGGTGAGCTAGGTACGCTTCTCTGTGAGCCTCGTCTAGGTCACACTCCTCAACTCGTTGTTTGGTGGTACATAAATTTGATTGTTAAATCTCAATAATCCATCTTTGTCCGACACAAATCCTACAATTCTTGGTACCATCATTGTGTTTTGTACAGTAAAATATTTGACCTCTTTGTACCAGTCATCGTCATGCTGTAAAGTTAGAATCCTTTCATGTAGATTCATTTGAAGCAGCAACATTGAAAATATGTGTGGTCTCTGACTCAAGCATATGCCACTCGGTTCACTATTCCTTCTATGTAAGTGATCTCAAAATCGTACTTGATAATAAATTCCGACCAACATCATTCTCGCGCGTTCAAGTCGCTTTGCGTAAAGATGTGTTGTAGTCCACAGTGGTCCATTTTTAGTTCGAATTTATGTCCAATAAGGTAGTGTCTCCAAAATATCAGGGCATAAAAATGGCTAAAAACTCCAAATTGTGCGTCACATAGTTATCCTCGTGCCTTCTCAACTTTCTCAATATGTAAGTGATCACTCGACCATCTTGCATCAAGAATCCTCCTAAGCCTTCCTTGGATGCTTCAGTGAATACCAAGAATTCCGCATCCATGTCAGGGACCTTCAGTATCGGTGTTGTTTTCAACAACTCCTTGAGCCTCCCAAATGATTCCACACATTTCTCGGCACAAACAAACTTCTTGTTCTTCTTCTGCAAATCCGTGATCGGATTTGCTACCTTCAAAAATTCCTTGACGAACCATCAATAGTATCCTGCTAAACCCATGAAGCTACATACTTCTGGAAAATTCATCGACGCAGGCCATTCAATAATAGCCTCAACCTTTGTTGGATCCATGACGATACCTTCACTGAAGATGACATTCCCTAATTAGTGAATCTTCGATTGGTAAAACGAGAACTTAGACAATTTCCCACACAATTTGTTCTCTCGCAGACACTGTAGTACTAAGCGCAAGTGCTCGTCATGCTCCTCCATCATCCAAGAGTAAATCAAAATATCGTCAATGGATGCTTGGATGAACTTGTCCAAGTACTCACAAAACAGCCCGTTCATCAAACTAAAAAATACCCCTAGGGAATTTATCAGTCCAATGGTAAAATAGTAAACTCGTGATGTCCAAACCTCATCTTAAGGGTGGTCTTCAGGACGTCATCCTCCTTGATCCATAACTGGTGATACCCTGATCTCAAGTCGATCTTTGAAAACACCATCGCACCCCTCATATGATCAACATATCATCAATCCTCGGTAACAGATAATGATTCTTGATCGTTTCCTTGTTCAATTGATGGTAGTCAATGTAGAGTCTCCATGACCCATCCTTCTTTCGTATGAAAACAATAGGCGCACCCCACAGTGACACACTTGGACGTATAAGTCCCAGGTCCATCAACTCTTTCAGTTGCATTCTCAATTCCTGTAACTCCTGGGTCGACATACGATAAGGTGTTCTCACTATTGGTTCAGTCCCCGATTTTAGGTCGATGGTAAATTCCAATTCCCTCTCCAGCGACATCCTAGGTAACTCCTCCGGGAGGACGTCTGCAAACTCTCTCACGAAAGGAAGGTGTTCTAGACCTTCCGCTACTCCCTTCTCGTTTAACACAAGGATCGCATAAATCTTACATCCCTTGCACATGCTCTTCTGTAGCTGCAAGGAAGAGATGAACCTCAGGGAAAATACCTGGTTCTGACCTACAATCATGCATCTAAGTCCCACATCATCGACCAAGATCAATCGTTTCATCTTATAGTTGAGTATCACCTCAAGCGATTCCAATGAGTCCATAATGATCACGAAGTCATAAGATCCTAAGATCGTGACGTACAGGTTGGCCCTAGTAACAATCTCTCCCAAGTTAAGGGTACAACCCATAACCTTCCCACCAAACTTCTGTTTGGCTCCCGAATCCATCTCTATAAAGATAAACTCATCCTTTTCAACTGCATTTCCCTTAATTCGTCTTAGTGCTGCACCAGAATGAAACTCTTGCTAGTACCAGGATCTATCATAATACTAAGGGTCTGGTCAACCAGAGTAAGGAGTTTTCTTTTGATGCGCTAGTCATCGAGGTGTAGTGAAAGTGGATCCTCTCTGGAAGCCATGATAGCCTGGTGAGATTCTAGTTGGTGTTTGATGCTATTGTGCACCAGAGGACACCTATCCCGTGAGTCTCGCTGGAGTCCTTCTCTGAACCCCACTAATAAGCTCCTCCTTTTCTATGAGGGCCTTCTGAATGGCCTCATGCAAGGTTTAAGGCATCAAAATCCTAACCTTCTCACGAATGTAGACAATAAGGCCAAACATGAACCTGTTCACCTTAATTTTATTGGTATTCAAGTGCAAATAATATCGAAGCAACTCCAAATATAGGCCTCGTACTTGCCCACCATATGGTCGCCTTGTCACAAGGCATTGAACTCATTGAGCTGACGCTCATTGAATTCCTCCGAAAGATACCTCTCCTGGAACCGTTCCTCGAACAGTTCCCATGACATGTCTTTAACAACCATGTTCAAATGCAACATGAGCATATTCCATCATAGAAGAGCACTCCCCTTTCGCGGAAAGACCGCCATACGGACCTTCATGTTGGAGGTTATAACCATGAAGCGTGAAGCATAATTCCTTGCACTCGAGCCATGCCTCGATGGCTCAGTTGTCCGCGACGCTCATAGACTTGGGAACTCATCCCTCTTGAGTTCTCAATAAATGCTAATGGTACTGGTGGGGGCGTGTTGCGGACCCTCAGGGATACAAGCGCCCTGGCCTCATCTTAGTACAGATGGTGAATCAAGGCCTCTGACAATCTATGGAAGGACCTTGTCAGACCATCATCATCCCTTACAATAATGAATCTAGCCCAAGGGCTTGTTCTTCCCCCCTAGTGGTTAGACTCCGAGGGTGCAGACTCTTATGGAGGCATCGCACCTCCTTCCATGACACCACATTGCGAACCTCTGCGACGTCCTCTAATCGTGATAACCCCAAGGACACATTAAATTTTTAATTAGCATTGGTTATTACTCAAGGGTCACTGCAGTGGAAAGCATGGTGATCCACAGTTGCAAGGTTGAACCCGCTCTGATACCATATGTAACAACCCCAAGCGAAGCGAAAAGTGAATTTTTTTGTTTTGTTTTAGGAAGGAAGGCAATGACAACAACAATTAAACCACACAACCTGAAGGTGAACACACGCATGTAGATTAGGCAATAGATAACAACGAATCAATGCAATAGCATAATGAACAACTGGGCACAACATACATAAATCAAAGAAGGAAATGACTACCCACTCGACTCAACATGGCAACACCTACAAGATAAGGACAACAACTACAATCCCGACACAATGGCCTCAACGACCAGTACTAGAACCTCTATGGCGTGCACAACCAAATGCATGAAGGCGTTACAACCCAAACACCAACAACAACTACAACGATCAATGCCCACAATAGGAAGCACAGACTCTGGCCAAATTATCAATCGCCTCTATCCATTAGGGCGCGTAATGATACCCTCATCAGGAATCATTCCATCTCCAGGTGGTAGGCGTGACAACAACCGTGGTGTAACAACATAACTGGACCCTCAACACCAGCTAAAATCAATGTGCTAGGAAATAAATGGACTGTCTAAACACCTGACGACTAACCCTGGCATCCAATTGACAAGTCAACAAGACGACTGTGACAATCATACAACCCAATATTTTCCTTGCGCAACAAAATCAATTGGTACAGATTAAAATAAATTTTATCAACCATTAGTTCATTGTAACTATTATCCAATTCCGTTATTGGGTAGGTAAATTCCTAAGGAGGAAATTCACTATCGTTTAATTGGAACCAAAAGGAACATGTCTTTTAATCAATAAAAACATATCTTTTAAATCTGAAACGCTATCCTTTAAACATACAACATATAATAAAATTGCAATTTATGTAATCTAACTATTGACATTCTGTTTCACATTAGATATAAAAACGCTGTCATTACCTATCAATTTGCTAGTTACACCCCGCATACCACACATCGACAAAACTCTCTTGTAAACATAAATATCATTGTTATCTAACTAGATTCTCTATATTTTCGTTGTCCATACAACAAGAGATAATTAATGAAATTAACAGTAAAGACATACCATAAAGACATTAACTTCTAAATGTAATACTGACCCTTAATGAGGTATAATCATGATATATAATGATGATATACAATAAGGATATATATTGTCAAGGATATAAAGCTAAGTTAAATGATATTGCTGAGCGAAAACATGACAGGGCTGGGCAAAATATGATATCATTATGCCATTAAAGGTATAAATCGTTGTCATCTATATATTGCGCTATCTATCAATAAAATCATTGTCATTTAAGGCATAAGGTCGCTTCCATTTATCACACACTGTCTATCAATAAAAATGGGTGAAAGTGTAGACAACACAAAAGAATCAACGTTGTATAGTAATAAATGATAGATGTCTAGCAATTTTAATTGTTGCGTAATCATCAAAGTGTAATAGGATATCGTTGGGTAATAATCGGTAATAGGATATGGCTATGTAATATCAATGTATAACTAATAATAATCAAAATCGTTGTAACACAACATAAATAACAATGAGATATACAAAAACACAACTATATATGATAACACAACTATATAATGATATGTAATAATAAGTAATAATAAATACTAAAACACAATTATATATGGATTTTTTTTTCTTGTTAAAGGAACGAAAATACTTTACCCAGGGCGCAGACATGTCAAAAGGAAAACACAGACCATTCATTCAATTGTTGTGTTTTAACCTCTCACTATAATTGTTGTCTTTAATGTCTTGTTTTCCTTTAAATGTGTGAAGGAATTATTGTCTTTACGAATGTTGTTTCATTTCTATTATGTTTAAGGAATTATTCATATACCTATCGGTCTCATTAAGTACACATGTTTTCCATTAAATCTACACGATGTCCATAAATATGACTTGTTGTTTATGAGAAGATTGACTCGTTGTCCCTTTCACACAGGATATCGTTGTGTTTATAAATAAAACACAGGCATACAATTACACAACAATGATTAATAACTCTCTTGTAAATAACCATGAATGACGCTGGTAAAAACACAAGTAATCACATCAATACTAGTTGCTGGTAAGAACGCGGGTATCTCATGAATATTGGCTGGTAAAAACGTAGGTATAACACATGAATTTCGTTGGTAGAATTTGTGGTGAAAAATGTTGGTAGAAGTCGTGGTTCATTAACACAGGTACAACAATCATGAAATTAAATCATGGTCCATTAAACATGGGAAATTTCATAGTCAAAAACAAGTTTAAAAATGAAGGTATACAATCATGTATCACGTTGGCAATCAGTTCATCAAAAACGCAGGTAGGGTTCAATAATTAAAATTGCAGGCAAAAATCGTTGTCAATGTTTCAATGTATCAAAATCCACTAAATACTAGTTGTTGGGCTCCAAAAATGTCATACAAATATCACTCCTTACCATACATTTTTCACCTATGCTTCCATTACATCACTCATTATTCACTACCATGTCACTTCATTTTCCCTATTATTCACCATTAATGGGTCTCATTTATATTTTCCAAACATYATTTATTTTCAAGCATTTTTAARAKAAWTTYTTGWTTAAAARTTRGAAAATAATATATHKTACTTYATATATGGAAAGTGGATTGTTTTTGTGACATGTGTAGGTGCCAAGGAAGCTTCCAAGACACCTTTATGTGGCCTTGAATGATCAAATTCGAATTTGATAAGATAAGAGATCATGATCTCATGGAGAAGATCAAGGACAAACGAGGGTTATGTGTCTAGATGGTTGAGAGATGTATGGAACTAAAGAGAGATTAGTGAATGATCACATTTATGAATTTGTTATCATAACTCTTGTATAAATAGGAGTGTTACCTCCTTCATTTGTAGGCTTGTAATCCTAGAATTAGAAAGAATTGTAATTTTAGAGTTGGTTTTTGGAGATTTTGAAATAAAGAATCATACTTCGATTTTGCTTCTACATCTGAGTCTCCTTTAAAGTGGTGTGCTTGTGGAGTTATGGAGGGCCCCCATGGCCTCACTTGCATGCTGATTTGCTTATTTTAGGTATAAATTAATTTATGTTTTTGTTTGATTTCAGTTTTTAGGTATAAGATCCTTCCTTGTACAATTTTCTTTTAGTCTTGTTTTTAAAATATCATCATGAATAAAAAGAGTTGTTTCATCTGATCTAGTCTATTTCACTCGTCGCGATGTAAACTCCATGCCATTCCTCCTCTGGCTACTGGCCCTTTCTTCTCTTCAAACAAGTTAAAATTCAACCCCATTTACATTTAAACGATTTGCGCTACCTTGAACTACAATCGTTGAACGAATTGCACAAATAACCTGCAATCTCCAAGTCTCATCCCTGAGGCATATGTATGAGAACACTATGAAAAATTCGTTTTAAATGTTTGGACTTTGATTGAAATCCAAGTTTATTTTGCAACAAAATCAATGGCATCAGATGCAAGGTCGATACGCGCGACTCTTCTCTGCCGTAGAAAGGTCTGATGGACCATTGATTCCTCACGTTGCTTCAAAAATTCATTCAGAATTTATCATGAGCCTAGCTTACAGCTCTTCTCTTCCAGAGCCGGTGCTAATTCTCAATAATATAGGGCAAGGGTTGATTGGTAACAGGACAACTGGTGCAACTAACATCCGCAACATTTTACTATTTGAAGAAGATAATACATTATTGAATTTTAATAAAGAAAATTCTTTAAGATATGATCATGATAATAAAGACTTCCAAAAATCAATTGTGTCAGAGTGCTTCCCTTGAGTGAGCAAAGCAACAACTCATTTCTCTCAAGAGAATGCACACTAAAAGGATCGAACCTACTCTGGATCTTTCAGGATAAGTGAGCAGTGAGAGGAGGCAGGCATTTGAGTTGGGTCATCAGTATTGTAACTTTCGGAGAATCCAAGTGAATCCAAGTGTGGTCTGTTGCACTTGTCGAATGGCAGAAACAACGTGTGTCAAATGTCCGCAGAAAGAATTCTGAGCTTTGTGTAAAGAACCAGCTCCTAATTTTCCAGCACGTCCTTCTCCAAGTGATATTCTTGAGTGGCATTATGTACTAGAGGGAAGTGAGGGTACACCGTTTTTAGGTGGAGTTTATCATGGGAGTTTCTAGATTAGAGCAAGGTAGGTGGAGGGAACAATAAGAGAAGATAATCTGTATGCAGATAGAATCTGACTCGCCATGGTGAAAGAGGTTTCCACTATGCGTGGATTTTCTCCTCGGTTCAGGTTTATTCACCTGACTCCACTCGACAGACTACCTGATTCTAACTGGTTGCCAACAAGACACTTGGATCACTTATCAGATTTGTTTAGGAAAGTTTTGAGTTTGACGATCAGTGTTTGAAATGGCATCTGCGATGACAATGGCTTCGCTCCGTATTCCCTGCATGAGGCAAAAATTTCGACGGTTCTTCAAACCCGAAGCCTAATTCTGCACGGCTTTCGATGGCCTTCATTATGCTGACAAGAGTGGGGGTTTCTTATTCTTTGTCGAAGTTGGGGTTTCTAAGGAGATCGGAGTTTGAAACCCGGCCGGTCTTGTTGCATGCAGTGGTTCCTCAGTTGGAATTTTTTGCTGGAAAATCGTCGATCGGATTAAATGGGTCAACTTTGTTGTTGAGGCGTCGACCGATTGACAGGGTTAGAGAAGATAGAGTTAGTTGGTGTGGCATAGTGCCTTGTTTCTTGGAGACTTGGTTTTCCAAAACATGCACCAATTGACAAGGAGCTCTTGTTGTTGCTCACACCAGTAGCTATTTGTCATGCTTTGGGCCATGTGATGATAAATGTTTTATTTGAAACTATTGCAGTCTCTTTCGCACACACTATTAAATCTCTGGAGCCTTTCTTCAACACTTCTACCTCTCAGTTTGTTCTTGGACAACATATCCCTTTCACTCTAAGGTTACAACTCTAAGATTCTAAGAATGGAAGAAGAAACGTGCAAATACCAAAAGCTAATGTTGTTCTGATTGCTTTTGCATAGAATGAAGAACCTCATTGTCTGTTTTATCCTATACATTTAGACACAAATCGATATTATTCTGAAGATCCAACTTTGTCAAAATCACGAGCATTTGGCGGGCTCCAATGCCCCTTCAAGCTCTTCGAATGACAGACAGAATAATATTATCTTTTGATGACAAAGGGATTTTATGTTTAGATGATTTGTTCTTTCAATAATGGAAAGGTTATAGGCATGAGTCTTTTC
>ML804392.1:271102-300563 GCA_009831015.1 Picea engelmannii
AGCTAGCGTGGGACCTAATTGGGAATATTGGGCACAAAACCCATGTGCCAGAGTTTTATGATTCAACTTCCTCTTCCCATAAATTAAGATCTAAGTTCGTTGCCTGGAAGAGTGTCAGGTGAAGGTCTATATGGAAGGCTAGATCACATTTTTTACCTGTTGCAATCAAACAAGAAATGTTATATCAGTGTAACCATTCAACTGAAGATGAATTAATCATAAAACTATTGAAAAACGGTGATTGCACATACCTTGTGCGATTCCATGGAAAATTGATGTATAAATCTTGATAATACCATTAAAATGGCTAAATGAGATCATAGCATATGTAATATCACATGCAAAAAGGATATGATTAATTCAATAAAATAGTCAAAACATGAACCCAACATTACCCCCATGACTAAGGATTTGCAGGTCCCACTGCAAACAAAAATGAATCACCCAACATAACTAGAATCGTGAAGGAGGGGGTGGATTGGATTTAGAAGTTTCTCCCTCTTGTCCTAGGGATTTTGCCTTGGGCCTTTTATGATGTTTTGTAGATTCCTATCAATATTTTTTCTCTCTTCCAATTGTTGAAGCAACTGGGCATTTTCTTGTTGCAATTTATCAATAACTAGGGTTTTAACAGATGGCTCAAGAGAGGAAGGCTTCGGCTCTTTGATAGATGAAGAAGGTATATCAATTTTAGAAGATGATGTAGGCATCTAGGAGGAAGGAGTAACATTGAAGACTTGGTGCGATAAGTTCATATTTGATCAAGTTTCCTTTGTTATCGATCTGCAACTGTTACATGGACGATTTGAGTGTAAGAAGTCTTTGCTTGCAAAACATAGATTAAGAAAAACTGTAAAGTACAATGCACAACAGGCTTATTAATTATACACATAAATTATGCCAGCATGACAAAGTTTAGCATTTTAATAAAAGCAACTGTTGATATAATAGCCCAGATTATCATAAAAACAATATAACATAATTTTTACAAAGATTCTACTTCCTCTTCTCATGGATTATAATATATATGGGTGGTGTTTATCATTTGTTAGCTCAGGAAACCCCTCCCCCACTCCTAAGTATTGTGACACCTCACAATAAAAAATATAGGGAACTAGTCAATTCTCCCAATAGCCTAAGATTTACATCTTGTTAAGTGTAGAGATAAATTTCACATATCAGTCTGATGAGACGGTTAGAATATGGCCCCACCTATAGGATATAATATCCTACATATAGTTAAGAAGAGTTAGGTGAGAGAGTCATAAGATAGTTTTAAAGTTAGTTCCCGGTGGAATATTTATGGAGTTCATTGACCTTAGCTTAACAATACATACTTCTTGTCAGCTTTGTCTACAAGTAATGTCGTACATCGGGACAAGTTTAAGATTTTGGAATTTATTTGTTATTTTTTGTCAGATTATCATCCTCACTAGGTAGAATTCCCCACTGCCAGCAAGCCTGTTCAGTACTCCAATGGGTTTACCTAGTCATACCATAGGCCAGTATCGGTTTCCAGCAGACCTATTCATTATCCAGGCACATTAGCCTCTTACACCTTCAAATATTGTTCCACCATCTTTTAATATTTCAATACAAATATTTCTTTGTGCAAGAAGATGGGGAAGCAACTCTGAAAAAAGAAAAAAAAAACTTTTCTCTTTCTTTTTTACATTGGGATGGTATTTATGTTAGAGGATGACTCTCCTTTATGTATTCCTTAGAGATTGTCTTTATGTAAGGGGTACTTAAGCATACATAGCCTATCTAAAGATATGGTATAATCAAGCATTTTTAGTGTGTAGTGGATGGTACCATTAGGAACGAACAAAAAGGTATCTTTAGGCTCAACTCACTTTCTTATTTCTTAAGTTATTGTGATGTTTCCATGGCTAACCGCTAATTAGACCTCCTTGCTACTCTTTAATAAAAACACTTTACTCACCTACTCAGGGTTCTTGAGGAAATTGTACGAGTAACCTCTAAGTTTGATAGTCAAGGTATCACTTCCTTATATCCTTTAGTGGTGGAGGTTAAGAGAAACTACCATTCAAGATGCCTTGAGAAAAATAAGATAGAAATCATTGCAAAAATATGGCTAATTACAACAAGTCATTATTCAATTGATTCTTAGCAAACAACAAGGTTCAAATATAACAATAGTTTTGAAGGAAAATACTTCCTTTTTTGTCTCCTTGAAATTTTCTACTCCTGGTGAAATAAATACCTGCAGAAATATCTAGAATTGTTTGTCAAAAACCACACTTAAAAATATCAAAAACTAATGAGTTCAGTGAGATCAAGTCACTGGAACATGTATCTCATAGTTATTTTATTAAAAAGAAAATGTAAAGTGAGGTTGCATTAGACTTTAAGCTAAACTAACAACATGCAGTTTTTATTTACTATCCTACTTTACCTAAAAAGAAAGGAAAACCGTTATTCAAGTGTTAGAATTTTTCCAATGTAACCATGTGCAAAGCAAGATAAGAAACATACCCATATCCGCATATGAAAAATTTACTGCAGTGATTACCTGGATATGAAGAACCAACCAACCTACTTGTTTTGGCATCAGAGGGTGTTGAAGAAGAGAATGGTATTGTGGCTTAAGGACCTCTTGAAACCAAATTTCAATGTAATCTTGATGTTCATCAACAATCATTTCTATGCTCTCCTTCATCATGCTATGTAGATCCTCTTCTTCTGGATGATTAATTTCTGAAGTACATAAAGGATCTGTTGAGATGGATGTTGAGAACTCCTCAATCTCACGTCTTAATGATTTCTCTCCACTGGATGTAGTTCATAATTTTTTAGCTTCCTTCGCATTTTGGCAAGGAAAATCATTTTGTAGCTCATAGGACCTTGATTCTTCTAATATTTCCAGAGAGGTAGACAAGTTCTTGAATATTGTCAAGATGTGTTCTTCTTAAAAAGAAGAGATCCCAGATACTTCTAGGATTTGAGAGAGTTATCCCAAACTAATGGTCACCTTTGAATCCATTATGGTTGTTGGTGGGTCCTACGTCACACAGGGATTAGTGTCTAGGGTTTAAAACATTCAATTTTTATTATTATTATTATAGATATATATTTTTAAGTTTTTAATAACAACTACCTAAAAAATGAAAGACATATTTAAAGCAAATTTGCACAAACCAAACACACCATGCTTGCATAAAATAAATCACACTTACAGGAAAGAAATCAAAGCATAAAACAAAATACGATTGCATGAATGAAATCAAACTCACACGTGTATGAAAGTAAATATACTGGAAGTAAAAATAAACACACTTTGCGAAAGGGAAGCACACTTGCATGAAAGAAATAAAACTTACATAAAAGAAATAAAAGAAACCACTCTTGCTGTAAAATAAGCACACTGACGGGAAAAAAACACGCTTGCGGGAAATTAAATTGCAGGAAAGTAAACAAACTGAGAAAAGTAAACAAAATAAGAAAAGTAAGAAAAATTGCAGAAAAAGTAAACACTCTTGCGGAAAGGGAAAAACAAGGATTTGGAGAGACCCATTAAAATGGATGCACAGGTTCTTACCTCTCTTCTTAAAGTTTCTCCTCCCTCTTGTTGTGTAATTAAAATCAACCTACCTTCCTAAGATCTAATCCATTTTAGCACCTCCTGTTGGCATATTTTACAGGAAGAGGGTGCTTGTCATTGATGGCAAGAACAACAATGACGATGGAAAACAAGAAAAGCATAAGATCAGAGAAGGATCAGACAGTAAGTAGAGATCAAAGCTCGAAAGGAAAAGCATAAGCTTAGGGTGAGAAGCCTCAGCAGTCGTCTGATCAAGAAATTGATCGTGTTGATCGTCTCATTTTATGGATGTTGGTCATATGAGTGACTGTGGGCTTAAGGATCGTTGGAGGATCGTGACCGTCAGATCTACATGCCAGAACAACGTCAAGGATGAATTGCAGGGAGAGAAAGGAGAATTAAACGACTCGCTAGTTCTAATCCAGAAATTGGTCTAGATCGTTAGATCTCATAGAATCGAATATTGACGACTGTGGTTGATCCAAAAAATGATCATTTTAAGTCATATCAAGTTGTGACCGTCAGATGTGCAATCACCAGATCAACGACAGGGATAGATTGTGGAGATGGAAAGGAGAATTAAATAACTCGCTAGTCCCAATCCCGCAATTGCTCTAGATCGTCAGATCTTGTAGACTTTGATATCGACGACTGTGGTTCATCCAAAAACGATCAGATTAAGCCATATTGTAGCAGCCAGGCTGCGGTTTCTTCCATATTATGATATGGTCCGATGGGAATTGGACCATGTGGACATACCTACCAGAACTATCATGAACGAGCAGAGATTCACCATCGGGAATTTCACGCTGGAGCATCTGAAAACCATGTATAAGTTGCCCACGACGTCTGACCACACATATGGTGTTGAGTTATTGGAAGAATTCAAGGAGAAGGAATGCATATAGTATGATAAAACCATGCCTAGTTTGATAAAGGATTAGGTTTCAAACACCGCGAAGTTCAGAGCTGATACCCACAACATTTATTCAATCACTTCGTTAGAACCGCAGTACAAATATGTGGCCATGATGACATGTCGGTTATATGGGAAAGAGGACACATCACATTTTTTCCTTGCGTGGGTGCCTCTAATGTTTCAGGTCGCCGAAGGGTGTTCCTTTAATTGGGAAAAGATGCTTTCAGATAGCTTGACCAATCGGGTCACAGAGTATCGAGAGTAGAAGGAGAATGGGAAGGCCGAAGATGAACCCATAGATGTATATCACGCAAAATTATGGGAAAACAAAGCAGAAAAATTTTCTTATGAAATTTTTAACTGGGTAATGGTGCCCCTACATGTCACCATTTTTGGTCACCCGCCACCCCGGATCTTAGACAACATAGTGAAAAATATGAGAATCATAGCAGACTGGTACGTAGAAGTATAATTTTCATACCTCAGAGCTTTCGGGGCTTCTGTTCCCCCGCATGCGCTGCCATTTTTCATTCCTGACAAGTTGGCTTGTCGTGAGGTTTCCCGACAAATGGTAATTGGCGGTGTAAGAAAAGAACTTAAAGGGTACTCGAAGAAGGTATGGCCGTCATTTCCCGTTCGTTTGAATTCTTATTCTTTATTAGATTTTGGGCATGCCAAAGCCGAGGTGGCAGCCCTGGAAGACCTAAATTTGGTCTCCATCGAATACAAGAAGCATGATCCACAGAGGGTCTTGAGCAACCATTTGGCAAATTGCGGGCTCAAGAGATTTGAGCATGAGAATTCACCCTCGGATGACATTTTCCAAGGAGCAAGGTCCTATGAGGAGATTCTAGCCTGGATACAATCCTTGGCACCCGAGGAAAGAGCCGATGTTCTGAAGTTCCAGGAACATCGACGTAGTTGTCTTCCCGCACTGTTGCGAGGTGAGGGCCCGAGTACGTCAAAGGAGAAAAAGAAGGATGCCAAAGGTTCTAAGGACGCGACTCTCAACCAAGGAAAACACCAAGATGAGTGGGAGCAAATGAAGGGTCCAGAAGCAGAGAAAAAGACTCTAGACCTGCCGAAGGAGCAGAGTCTAAAAGTGGAAATCAAGACTCCCAACCCGCCAAAGAAACAGAGTTTGGTCACTACTCCGGGAAAATCTACGAAGCAGATCGGGGAACCCATCACATCAATTACCCCCTTGTAGTCGACGCAGGAAAATATCGATGCGGGATGGATATTCAGGTAAGAATTGAGGCCCATAAGGGTGGAAGAACTCCCTCCTAATGAGTTTTTCTTCGATAAGAAGAGAAAGGCAGTAGTAAAAAGGGAATTATACCAGGAAGGAGAATCAACTGCCAAGAAGTATAAAGTTATAACTGAGGGAAAGGACAAAAAGAATGAGCAATTTTCCACTGATATAGCAGGGACACTAGGAGCATATGCCTCAGCGAATCAATTTTCAGTCGGGCTCTTAAAAAACCAACTTAAAAGAAAAAATCTCCTCATTACGACCCTTGAAGCCAGATTGGCCACAGCAACAGAGACTGCTAAAGACCAGGCGAGCATAGAAATAGAGAAGGACAGGTTGACCGATAAGAACGAGATAGAGATGCTCAAAACTAAGCTCGAACAAGCACAATTGGTGGTCTGGGATGGTCAGATGCAAGCGAGCCAACAGAGGGATTTGATCAAACAGCTGCAAGCTAGGGTGGATATCACCTAGAATAGAATGATAGACATCGGGATGTTCAAATCCCAAGTGATCAAGATTCGGAGCAGTCTTTGCGGCGCAACGAAATTTTCTCGCCAATGTAGAAGTGATCTGGGATAGCTGTCTGTTGGTCAATCAAGTTTTCGAGAACCTATCTGCCAGAGAAAGGGATTTCAGAGTGGCTCGGGTCTCCTTGCAGGAGGTTGTGATAGCCACAAAAAATAGGGTTTCGGCAGGTACTCCCAGGTTCACCATTTCAGAGCAAACCAGAGGAAACATTCTATTAAAAGAGTGGGAGCATAACATCGCAGAAGGAAAGTAGCAAGCCCAAAGGATAACCAATTCCTTAGAGGAAGCCTTTAATTCTATAGACAACGAGCTGTTGGGCATTGACAGTGGGGGCGATGCCGAGACGTTGATGCAAATGAATGTGGAAAATATCTCGCTTGATCTAAAGGAAAAGGAAGTAAGAGATTCGGCTGATATCTCTCAGATGACTACGATGGACATAGTCCAAGTAGATAAATGCATGATTAAAACCAACGCGCGATTATGTTCCATCAACATCATAGATGGATAGATGGAAGACAGGTTGCAGCAGTTAGCCTGAGAATGTTACTTCTTTGAAGCCAGCTGTCAAGCAGAACCATCTCGGCTAATATCTCAACTGATCGAAAGATGTGTCGCCTGTACTGAGCCCGCGCAAAGACAAACGTCTGGCACCAAGTGAAGACAAAAAAGAAGGAATAGAGTGATTCTCTCCTCCCTGTCATAACCAAAATTTTGTGACTATTGAGATTCTATCTTATTTGTAAAATTGTATAAATATACCACAAAAAGAAATAAACAGGGCTGGACCTTTTTGTGTCATTTGTAACAGAGTTTTTTTACATTTGAGAGTTAATACAAGTAGATCTGAAGATTTTCAATTATGTCACGACTGTGTTACAATTTTGCTTCCTTGTATCTCATTTTTCATTTCATTTCATATTCTTAATTGATGTGCTTCATTATAATTTAGTACGACCACTACTATAGCGAATGAATTTTGGTTTTCTGCAATTGTTTACTATTTTTCCTCTGTACCATCTATCAGCGGGTGTAAGACCAGTTTGCATTTTCAGAATTCTACACATATTCTCTGCTACATCGTTTATTTGCTTACAATTTTCCTCTTTTGTTTATGCATGAGAATCTTCCCTGGTAGGAGCCTTACACCATAGGCAACTAAATGTTTTTCTCCCGCCTCACACCTTTTATTAAAATATAATACAGTTACGGGAATGAGCCTTTGATTTGCATCCATATTTTATTTCTGAAACCATAAATTCTCTTTTATACGACCAAATTGAGACAACACTTAATCTCTCTCTGAATTTTTTCCCACTTTTACTGTTCCTCCATGACTATCCCTGTACCAACACAACCTAACATCGAACCCGAAATATCGAACCAAACGCACATTGCCTTAAACCTTTTCGACACAATTCTTAAGACGGCTACTAACCGAGTCAAACTTGAACGTTCATGGGCAGCCATTGAACAAGATATAACTATCCAGGAACAGTTGGAAGCTAGACAACGCCAACGTAGAAATCTTCCCTAGTTTCCTTTGTCGAAGGTTGACGTTTCTCCCTTCTCCATATTTTACCCACTTTTGGATTCCTTGACTCTGTACTTCTAAGCCTTAAGTACAGACTCAAGAACAACATCTTTCTGGTGCCGTTGCCAGGGACCGAAGTTACGAAATCTTTTTCCCTGGGAAAACAACATTTGTTATTCATTGAAAGTGTTACCCTTTGATAGTGAACAAAGAGTACACACCTTTTAAGGATTTCTAAATATTTCACTTGGTGACTCCACAAATAATAAACTAGAATTTGGTCGAAGGAATACCAGACAAAACCCGAATGGTAAGCAGATCACGCCCGTTACCAATCCCAAAAAGATTTTAAAAGCGAGAGGCTCTCTCAAGCCAACCACTGCAGTTTACAAACTTAAAACCCCACCGCTGAAGACTAAAAGTTCTTCTGAACCCTCAACTTTTCTTAGTCCTCTCCTTGATACTAAAGTTTCAATGCCAAATTGCTCCGAAATTAGGAGTGATATTCATCCGACAGTCCCATTAGTACACAAAGGAAAGGACCCTATTGAAAGTTCGTCGGCTTTTGACATACCATCTTTTCTTCAGTTGAATTTCCTGACTTCACCAAATTCTAAAGAGTGTGTTACACACTCGGTTTCCACACCCATAGGTTCTCCTGATTTCATCTCTTGCAAATCCAAGGAACCGAGTCCTCACGTTCCTTATCTTTCCTCGTCAGATTTCCCTCTTTGCGAAGAAAAAAAGAGTCACTTTTAATTTTCCAAAACCCCCTTTATAAATTTCCACAAATAACGATGGCAACTGCTGGAGGTGGAGGTGGAGGGTTTGTAGGAGGAGGTGGAGGGTTTATCAGAGGAGGAGGGGGAGGAGCCCCTCTAGGAGGAGTTGGAGGCCAAGGGCCTGCCCCCCCTCCCAGAGTTTTTGCGAAAGTTGTAGCTAGATATGCTCCCTTAGTATTGCACGTCCCTCTACATGACCTTCCCGAAAATTACATAAAAAATCTACCAAAATTCATCGGGGAAGGGGATCTAACCACGATAGAACATATTAATTTCTTTGATCAATTCGCTGACATTCTAGGTATCGAGAATGAGGACGTATATTCGAGACTCCTTGTCCAAACCTTCAAAGGTCAGGTCCGAACTTGGTTTCGGAGCCTACCCGCAGCTTCTATCTTGTCTTATCACGCTTTGGAAGATGCTTTCCTCAGATAATGGGGCGAGAGAAAAGACTATCTATATTATTTAACCGAATTTGGGTCTTTAAGGAAAAAGAACTCAGAAACAGTCATGGAATTTATTCAAAGATTCAACAAACTATATAATAAGATCCCAGCTGAGGTTAAACTATCCCAACCCGTGGCCAAAGTAACTTTCGCCAGAGCTTTCGAACCAGATTTCGCACTCCTTTTGCGAGAGAGAAGGGGAGCCACCTTAAACCGAATGCAGGACGATGCGGTAGAAATAGAGTCTAATATGATGGCTTTGGGTAAGCTTAAATCTAAATTAGAAATTGGAAACCGAGAGACCAAACGCTTTAGAAAACAAGTAGGTCCTTCAGGGTCAAATATATCCACAGATGATAGGGTGGATGATATGGCCAGAGTGATTAAAGAACTGTCAAATAAAATATCCAGAATGGAACTCGAACAGGACAAAGATAACTCTTTCCCCAAGAAGGATTTCAAGAGGAACCCCAACCCCCCGAACCAACAAAGACAAATAAAAAATGAAGATCAAAAGATACATGCTCCCTTAAAGAGTGAAAATTTTATAGGAGCGAGTGATATTCAGGACTTCAGAGATTCAGATAATGATGTCACGAACTTCGGTGATGACTGGACTCAACCATATATGACTCGAGAAGACTATGAAAAATCTCTAAACATGCGACAACCGTCGAATCAGGGTGAAGAAGGTGATCACACTGATCTCTGTGAATCTCAACCAGAAACTGAGATGATAATGGCTGAGTTTCAACCAAAGTACAACCTAAGATCTATGAGTAAGTCCACCTCAACTGCTCAACATTTTAAAATCCTTCTAAGAGGTCAAGCTTATGAGCCTCCTTCGGAAGAGACCTTATTACCCAACAACAAAATGAAAACGGTAAGCACACAAGAGTTCGAAGTGGAAAAAGTTGAAACCCAAGCACAAGGAACCGAACCAGTAAATAAAGTTACGCCTTCAACTAGGACCATGAGTGATAAAGCGGTCCAAACAAATAAGTCGGAAAGGAAGGATTCAGAAGTCTCAACCAAAGAAATAGACAATGTGAGTGGAACTTTCAGTTTTGAATATGAGATAAATAAAATTAAGATACCAATCCCTTTGGTAGAATTAGCAAAAAACCCCGTTTATTGGAAGCAAATTACCAAAGTGATGGGCGTCTCTGAGCTAGAAAGTCAGTCTGATGTTTTAAACCTGGAAGATGACAAACCTAACATCACCTTTGGTCCCCATTTTGAAGGGGCCAAAGACACCATTGCTCCCTTTTATATCACCCTGAATGTGTATGATCAGTTGTTGCATAATTGCAAGTTAGACTCTGGAGCCTCCCATAATGTTATGCCTAATATTATAATGGACAAGTTGGGTCTCCAGATCACCAGACCTTATGGAAATATGTACTCTTTTGACTTGAAAAGGGTTAAGTGTATGGGGATGATAAAAGATCTGGTAGTTACCCTGGCGCAGGTCTCGGTTAAGAGTATCCTGATGGATGTGGTTATTGCAGATATTCCCCCTAAGTATGGCATGTTGTTATCTAGGTCATGGGGAGCCAAGTTGGGGGATTCTCTTTAGTTGGACATGACGTTTGCCACAATTCCTGTGTTCGGTGGTCAGTTCACTCAGTTGTATAGAGAAACAAGATTAGAATATATAGTGAGTGACCCTCAAAACCCAAACAATTTCCCTATTTATATTGCGGACCAAGATCTGGGAAATTGTATCTTGTCTTTTGATGATGGTTTAGATGGTTGTCCGGGAGAAAACGATATAGAGCGAGAAGAATCAGATTACATGACAGAAGATCTGTGTAACACTGGTGTCTGGAAAATGTATTTTGATGGTGCTTCATCTTCTGAAGGGGCGGGTGCAGGAGTGCTTTTAGTGGCTCCCGAAGGTAAGTTTGTTGTTCCTTTTTCCTATCGACTGTAGTGGGACATAGATTACACTAACAACGTATGCGAATATGAAGCGTTGATCTTAGGATTAGAGGCTGCCAAAAAGATAAATATAAGTAACTTGGAGGTATATGGTGATGCAGAGTTAATAGTCAAACAAATAAACCGACAATACCTAGCCAAGCATCTCAGACTAAGAACGTACATAAATTGTGCTTGGGATCTCATGGAAAACTTTTTCTCATCCGTAAATGTCCATTTTATCCCTTGCGTAGAGAATATACATGTTGATGCATTGGCAAAGGCAACTTCAACTTTCTCTCCTTCCATGACTTTCAAATTGAAGTATCACATTGAAATCAGATACAAACCCTCTATACCAGACAATATACGACAATGGTAGGTCTTTGAAGATGACGAACAAATTAAGAAATTCCTTGCAGCAGTGGGTGAATTCTTTGAAACTCATGCTGACCAAGAAAATCAAAATGACTCAATGTGGATCATGCAAGAAGGGGAAGACCCTGAAACCTTCCGAGAAAAAATTGTGGATCATCGTATGATGGTTCTTAAAAACAATTAGATTCTGAAAGGATTGATTCCTTTGGAAAGACTTTTTGATCATAACGATGTACCTATAAAATCCACTTTGCAGCCCCAACTAGAAGAAGTGGAGGACTATGATATAGGAACTGAAAAAGAATCCAGGGTGGTAAAAATATCCAAGTTCCTCCCTCCCGAAGTGAAAGATAAGTATAAAAACCTACTCAGACAATATAAGGATGTTTTTGCCTGGTCCTATGATGATTTGAGAACATATGACACTTCCATAAGTGATCACAAGATACCTTTGAAGCTTGGGGTCAAACCGTTTAGGAAAAATCTTAGGCAAATTAACCCCATTTTGTTACCTGTGATCGAAAAAGAAGTTAAAAAACTTTTAGACGCGAAAATAATCGTACCTCTGAGATACTCGGACTGGGTAGCAAACCTAGTCCCAGTCAGGAAAAAGAGTGGGGAAATCAGACTGTGTGTGGATTTTCGAAACTTAAATAAGTCGTCTCTCAAGGACAATTATCCGCTGCCCAAAATGGACCATGTGTTAGAAAAAGTTGTTGGAGCTAACCGAATGTCTATGATAGATGGGTTCTCTGGTTATAATCAAATCACCATGAATGAACAAGACGGGGAAAAAACTGCTTTCACCACACCATGGGGTACGTTCATGTATGAAAAAATGCCTTTTGGTTTGATGAATGCAGGGGCCACTTTCCAGCGCGCTATGGACATCTCTTTCGTAAGAGAAAGGGACAAGTTCGTAGTCATTTACCTCGGCGATTTGACGGTTTTCTCTAAAAATGATGAAGAACACTTGATGCATCTCAAACAGACCTTCGAAAAATGCCACAGGTTTGGTCTATCTTTGAACCCAAAGAAATCACATTTCGTTATGTGAGAAGGTAAGCTTTTGGGCCATATCGTATCTAGGGATGGAATTAGGATTGCTCCTAAGAGGATTGAAGCAATAGATACTATAAATATTCCCAGAAATATAAAAGAGATTCAATCTTTCTTAGGAAGAATAATTTTTTTACGAAGGTTTATCCCCAATTTCGCTGAGATTGTAAAATTGATCACATGGATGTTGAAGAAGGACAGCGGAGTAAATTGGACAACCGAGGCTAGAGCATCGTTCGCGCATATTAAAAAATTCATAAGCGAGGCACCTGTGTTAGCAAGACCAGACCATCTGAAAGATTTTCTCATCTTCTCGTTTGCCTCGGAACATACTATCGTCGCGGTGCTCCTACAAAAGAATGAAGAAGGATTTGAACAACTGATATCATTTTTTAGAAAAAGCCTTAGAGATGCAGAACTAAAATATGACATAATAGAAAAACAGGCGTACGCAATGGTAAAAGCATTAAAGGCATTTAGAACCTATGTGCTACATTCAAAAATAATCGCGTACATGCCTACCAGTTCTGTGAAAGATATATTGGTACAGCTAGACAATGACGGAAAAAGAGGGCGATGGCTCGCCAAAATCCAAGAATTTGATCTGGAAGTTAAACGGACCAAATTGATAAAAGGGCAAGGCCTGGCCAAACTCTTAGCTGAGTCAAATTTCAGAGCCCTTGATATCAATTGCCTGCAGGAAGACGACGGAGACACGAAGCTAAACGAGCTGGATGACCAAACAGACCCAAACAAGATCGAAGAGAAGTTCATATCGTTAGGCTAGTATAGAGACATAGTGTCTTACTTGCTGAACCTAAAATGTCCAAATGAACTATCACCATCTAAATGCAGAACTTTAAAACTCCATGCAGTCAAATATTGTATCGCCGAAAGTCAGCTATATTGGAAGGATCCACTCGATTTCCTGTTAGTCTGTTTGGTCGAATCAGAAACTCAGCGGGTTATAGATGAATTTCATGAGGGAGTCTGTGGGGGGCATCACGCATGGAGAGCTATGGCTTACAAGATCTTGAGGGCTGGGTACTACTGGCCTAAACTCTTTTCGGATGTCAATGCCAAAGTGTGTGCCTGCAACCCTTGTCAACTATTCATAGGTAAACAAAAGCTCTCGGCACTGCCTCTAGTTCCAGTCAAAGCTGAAGCCCCATTTCAACAACGGGGTCTAGATTTCATAGGCGAGATTAATTCCCAGTCCAGTTCTCAACAGAAGTGGATCTTAACAGCTACAAATTATTTTACTAAGTGGGTGGAAGCCATTCCAACCAAAAGGGAAATAGACTCGGTGGTGATCGATTTCTTGGAAGATAATATTTTGTCAAGATTCGGTTGTCCCCGAAAGATAGTTACTGACAATGCCCAGGCCTTTAAATCTATGGCTATGATCAGCTTATGTCAAAGGTATAACATCGTTCTTGGCCATTCCACAACATATTACCCCTAGGGGAACGGGTTGGCCGAGTCATCTAACAAGAGCCTGGTAAATATAATCAAGAAGTTATTGGATGAAAATAAGAGGTCTTGGCATGTACACTTGAAATACGCATTGTGGGCAAACCGCATAAGCACTAAAAGGTCTATCGGCGTTTCGCCTTTTCAAATGGTCTATGGGACAGATGTTGTTCTACCTATAAACCTAGCACTACTAGTGATGAAGTTATGGAAAGATCAAAATGAAGAACCCAATCCTGTAACTAGGAGAATTAATCAGTTGATTGAAGTCCAACAACATAGAGTCGAAGTTGATGAAAAGATGCAGAAGTACCAAGATGACATGAAAGCATTGTTCAACCGCAAAGCAAAGGATAGAGAATTCCTTCTAGGTGACTTAGTGCTAATATGGGATGCAAAGGAGGAAGCAGTGAAGCATAGTAAATTCAACCACCTATGGTATGGACCATTCAGGGTCTCAGCTCTAGAAGGAAAAAATTCTTTCCTACTGGAAAATATAGATGGAGAAGTCCTCAACGCCCTTGTCAACGAGCGGTATCTAAAGCATTACATGACGTAATAGTCGCCAGATTCAATATATATATATATATATATATATATATATATATATAATAAAATAAAAAATTGTGTACATATACGGATTTTCATTTAAACATTGCTTTTTGATTTTCTGTTTTTTTGTTCATAAACTTTCGACACATTTTAGATAAGATTTGTGTTTGTCTTTTACAGGATTCCAGCTGCATATGAAACGAGCAGGAGGAGTAAACTGAAAGTCGGTGTCGGAAATAAATCGGTATAAACATGTGATACCTAAAGTAATTTCATATTGCGCAAAGAAAGTAAAATGAAAAGGTAAAGATGAGATTTCTCAAAAGGCATGTTATAAAGGATTGTTAAAGAAAATTGAGGTAACACCATTCAATTTGCAATAGCAGCTGAACTGATACATAACAGAGTTGTTTCTTGGTTTGATAATCTCTGAAAAAATTAAGACAGTTTAAGCGATTCTCCCAATCTAAAAACAGTCAGTCAAAGTAAATTATCCCTAAAATACCTACAAGAGTCAGTCTTGAATTGTTTGGCCTATGTATTTTCAGTCAGTAAATCACTACCTGACATCCTTTCTATCTTCGGGTTTAACTTTTAACTTTTAACAAGTCACCATCTTTTCGTTCCATATACGAAGGGATAAAAAAATTTCGTTTCAACCTCGTGAGTTTCAAAACAGATTGTGGAAAGAAATTGGGTCTTCACAACTACTCGATCCCCTTCTAAGCGAAGAAATGTTTAGAGTGATCCTAACTTTCCTAGGTTTTTCAACAACATCAGAGGATTAAATCTTGCTCAAATGGAATGCCCTTAAAACGTTATCTTCCTCTTTCTCCCTAAGAACGAAGATGTTGTGAAGGTCAAGGGAAGGTTGGTACTGAGTAATCAAAGTAAGTTGACAGACCTATAATGCAAAATATTACACAGATATCAGCCCTGATGCAAACTGATTGCCCCCATCTTCGTGCTCTAAAAAGTAAATTAAAAGATAGGTGGTGAAAGGAAATTCAGAAATGATTTCCCCCACCTAGTCCAAGAGACGATGAAAGGAAATTCATAAATGATTGCCCTCGTCTCAGCATTTAAATGCATAAATATATTCTGAAGTGGTGAAAGGAAATTCAGTAAAAAGGGGCCAGATAACATCACTTGGGTACTGAACAGGCTTGTTGGCAGTGAAGCAATGTTTGAGATATCTGTAAGGTTGTTATACATGAATATCACTCTGGTAACCAATGCTTTTTAAAACCTAATCCACATCCCAAATTCAAATGGGACTCCCCAATTAAAAACATATAATCTTATTCTTTTAGTGCAAGCCGATAACCACAAGATCTGTTGGGTCTCCTAGGACTGTTTTGATTGTCTTAAAACACACCTAAATTTAGTAGCGGGAAAGGGAAAATTGTGAAAGGGACTACAACTATGTTTAAAAAGAATATCTGATTTTGTAAAAGCTTTTTGAGGTAGAAAACAAAGTCTTTTTCCCCCTTTCGTACCCTCTTCTCGGGAACCTTTTTCGCTTGATTGAGATTTTGACTCCATTTACCCAATATTGGCATGTGGTCTACTGTTCTTCCTGCCTCACAGGAAGGCGGGATCCCTAGTTGGAGCCTATGTTGGAGCCGCCCCTATTTTTCTAGCCCTTCACAAGTTTCATTCTTAATGCTTGAAATCTAAAAATGGTTTTCATTTTTCCCTCTGAGATATCGATGATCTCTGAAGCTTGATCACGCGAGCAGTGATGATTATTCCACTCTCAAAACAAGTCCTACCTATCATAAAATGTTTCCTCTTTCGTTCTACTTCGGGACCTCGTAGATCAGATACTTTAACTCATGCAGTTCACACGTCCCGAGTCACGAAACAACGAAGTCGTTTTAACTTTTCACTCAAAACAGTAACGAGGGTAAAGTTTTCCCCAACTCATGATTAAACATCATCAGGGTTTCGTGCCTTGGCGTTCGCCAAACCCAAAAATTTATTTTCATAGCCCCGATAGTCGAGAACACGAGGTCCTTATTTGAGTAACTCATGTCAAGGTTAAGGGTAAAAGCTAAACCGTGGTAAAAAAATTCTCTCGGCATTTCTCCACTCGGCGCTATCTTTTTCGAAAGTTACACCGTCTAAACCCTGACTCGCGAAATCACGATGCAGTTATAACGTGATTAATTAATCACTTAATCCAAGATTATCTTCCCGTTAATTAAGTCATGTTATTTCGATCTCACGGCTTCGTAGCTCGACATATGAATCTCCCAGAAACTTATCTTCGAAGCTCCGAGTCGCGATATGGCGAATATAATAATTATAAAATTAATCAAGCCCCAAATCATGATTACCTTTTATTAACCAAAATCGATCTTCGCAGTCTCGGGTGTTAGACTCAAAATGTTTAAGTAAAATCCCCGATATAACGAGTACCGAAACATTGTTAACAACAGTAAAAGCGAATTAATTAAGCTAAATCAATGAATATCCTGCACTTTGATGTCTGCACGATTTACAAGGAAGACTTTTTCCTCCATGCACCAACTGAAATTTTAAACCGCCAAAATTTATGACATTAATGAGGAAATAGGGTAAATCGATGTATAAGATCGATATTTTATGGCATAATTTATTTCCAAATGTGATTTGACAGAATCGTTCTGAAAGGTACTGAGTTTTTTGTGTATATATAAGAGTTGTGTTTCATTATAAAAAATTCATTTTCATAGCACACAGAGCTCATCACCTCTGAGTAAACTGACTTCTGTATGTATACGCAGTTCTATCGTAGAAGAGCTAAAACGATGGCTCTGCGAAAAGCAGCAAAGGCGAATGTTGAGGTTTCGGGACAAGGCTCAGACAATGTCTCTGATACTTCGCCTCGAAGTATCAACTCGGTCCCCAATTGGTCATATGTCTCAGATATTCTACAAGCAGAATTGGTGGATTATTATGACGACTCCAACGACAACGAAAGAGATGATATAACCACCAAGTACAAAATAGTCGTCCAATCTGGAATGCACGGAGTAGTAGCCAGGTCGCGGTTTCTTCCATATTATGATATGGTCCGATGGACATTGGACCATGTGGACATACCTACTATAACTATCATGAACGATCAGAGAGTCACCATCAAGACTTTCAGGCCGGAGAATCTGCAAACCATGTATAAGCTGCCCACGATGTCCGACCACACATATGGCGCTGAGTTCTTGGAAAAATTCAAGGAGAAGGAATGCATACAGTATGATAAAACCATGTCTAGTTTGATAAAGGATTGGGTTTCAAACACCGCGAAGTTCAGAGTTGATACCCACGGCATTTATTCAATCACTTCGTTAGAACCGCAGTACAAATATGTGGCCATGATGACATGTCGGTTATATGGGAAAGAGGACACATCACATTTTTTCCTTGCGTGGGTGCCTCTAATGTTTCGGGTCTCCGAAGGTTGTTCCTTTAATTGGGAAAAGATGCTTTCGGATAGCTTGACCAATCGGGTCACAGAGTATCGGGAGCAGAAGGAGAATGGGAAGGCGTCATCATTCTTCATGTCCGCGTACATTATGGACGCATTTTTTTCTATGACACCATTTCCATTAATGAGTTGGAGTTGGACTCTGGGCGAATACGAACCCATACATGTATATCACGCAAAATTATGGGAAAACAAAGCGGAAAATTTTTCTTATGAAATTTTTAACTGGGTAATGGTGCCCCTGCATGTCACCATTTTTGGTCACCCGCCACCCCGGATCTCGGATAACATAGTGACAAATCTGAGCAGCATAGAAGACTGGTACGTAGAAGAAGAATTTTCATACCTCAGAGTTTTCAGGGCTTCTGTTCCCCCGCATGCCCTGCCATTGTTCATTCCTGACAAGCTGGCTTGTTGCGAGGTTGCCTAGAAAACGGTAATTGGCGGTGTAAGCAAAGAACTTAAAGGGTACTCGAAGAAGGTATGGCCGTCGTTTCCTATTCGTTTGAATTCTTATTCTTTATTAGATTTCGGGCATGCCAAAGCCGAGGAAACATCCCTGGAAGACCTAAATTTGGTCTCCATCGAATACAAGAAGCACGATCCGTAGAGGGTCGTGAGAAACCATTTGGAAAATTGCAGGCTCAAGATATTTGAGCATGAGAATTCACCCTCGGATGACATTTTCCGAGGAGCACGGTCCTATGAGGAGATTCTAGCCTCGATACAATCCTTGGCACCCGAGGAAAGAGCCGATGTTCTAAAGTTCCAGGAACATTGACGTAGTTGTCTTCCAATAGTGTTGCGAGGTGAGGGCCCGAGTACGTCGGAGGCGAAACAGAAGGATACCGAATGGTCTAAGGACGCGACTCCTGACCAAGGAAAACACCAAGACGAGGGTGAGCAAACAAAGGGTCCGGAAGTAGAGAAAAAGACTCCAGACCCGCTGAAGGAGCAGATTATGGAAGCGGAAATAAAGACTCCCAACCCGCCAAAGAAACAGAGTTCGGTCACTACTCCGGGAAAATCTACAAAGCATATCGGGGAACCCATCACATCAGTTACCCCCTTGCAGTCGACGCAGGGAAATATCAATGCGGGATGGATATTCAATGAAGAATTGAGGCCCATAAGGGTGGAAGAACTCCCTCCTAATGAGTTTTTCTTCGACAAGAAGAGAAAGGAAGTAGTAAAAAGGGAATTCTACCAGGAAGGAGAGTCAACTGCCAAGAAGTATAAAGTTATAACTGATGGAAAGGACAAAAAGAATGAGCAATTCGCCACTGAGATAGGAGGGACACTAGGAGCATATGCCTCGGCGAATCAATTTTCAGTTGGGCTCTTAAAAAACCAACTTAAAAGAAAAAATCGCCTCATTAGGACCCTTGAAGCCAGATTGTCCACAGCAATAGAGACTTCTAAATACCGGGCGATCATAGAAATAGAGAAGGTCAGGTTAGCCGATAAGAATGAGATAGAGATGCTCAAAACTAAGCTCGAACAAGCACAGCTGGTGGTCTGGGATGGTCGGATGCAAGCGAGCCAGCAGAGGGATTTGATCGAACAACTGCAGGCTAGGGTGGAGATCGCCGAGAACAAAATGATAGACATTGGGATGTTCAAATCCCAAGCGATCGAGATTCGAAGCAGAGTCTCTGTGGCGCAGTGAAATTTGCTCGCCAAGGTAGAAGCGATCTGGGAAAACTGTCTGTTGGTCAATCAGGTTTCCGAGAACCTATCTGCCAGAGAAAGGGATGTCAGAGCGGCTCAGGTCACCTTTCAGGAGGATGTGATAGCCACTAACAACAAGATTTCGGCAGGTACTCCCAGGTTCACCATTTTAGAGAAAACCAGAGGAAACATTCTATTAAAGGAATGGGAGCATAACATTGTTGAAGGCAAGCAACAAGCCCAAAGGATAACCAATTCCTTAGAGGAAGCCTTTAATTCTATAGACAACGAGCTGCTGGGCATTGATAGCGGGGACGATGCTGAGACGTTGATGCAAATGAATGTGGAAAATATCTCGCTTGATCTGAAGGAAAAGGAAGAAAGAGATTCGGCCGATATCTCTCAGATGACTACGGTGGACATATTCCAAGTAGATAAATGCATGATTAAACCTAGCACGCGATTATGCACCATCGACATCATGGATGGATAGATGGAAGACAGGTTGCAGTAGTTAGCCCGAGAATGTTACTTCTTTGAAGCCAGTTGTTAAGAAGAACCGTCTCGACTAATATCTCAACTGATCGAAAGATGTGTCGCCTGTACCGAGCCCGTGCAAAGACAAACATCTGGCACAAAGTGAAGACAGAAAAGAAGGAATAGAGCGATTTCTCTCCTCCCTGTCATAACCAAAATTTTTTGACTATTGAGATTCTATCTTATTTGTAAAATTGTATAAATATACCACAAAAAGAAATAAACAGGGATGGACCTTTTTGTGTCATTTGTAACAGAGTTTTTTACATTTGAGAGTTAATACAAGCAGATCTGAAGATTCTCAATTCTGTCATGACTGTGTTACAAGCTTTCTTCCTTGTATCTCATATTTCATTTCATTTCATATTCTTAATTGATGTGCTTCGTTATAATTTAGTACAACCACTACTATGGCGAATGAATTTTGGTTTTCTGCAATTGTTTACTGTTTTTCCTCTGTACCAACTATCAACGGGTGTAAGACTAGTCTGCATTTTCAGAATTCTTCACATATTCTCTGCTACATCGGTTATTTCCTTACAATTTTCCTCTTCTGTTTATGCGTGAGACTCTTCCCTGGTAGGAGCCTTACACCATAGGCATCTAAATTTTTTTCTCCCACCTCACACCTTTTATTAAAATATAATATAGTTATGGGAACGAGCCTTTGATTTGCATCCATATTTTATTTCTGAAACCGTAAATTCTCTTTTATACGACCAAATTGAGACAACACTTAATCTCTCTTTGATGTTTTTCCCACTTTTACTGTTCCTCCATGACTGTCCCTGTACCAACACAGCCTAACATCGAACCCGGACTATCGAACCAAACGCACATTGCCTTAAACCTTTTCGACACAATTCTTAAGACGACTACTAACTGGGTTGAACTTGAACATTCATGGGCAGCCATTGAACAAGATATAACTATCCAGGAACAATTGGAAGCTAGACAACGCCAACGTAGAAATCTTCCCTAGTTTCCTTTGTCGAAGGTTGACGTTTCTCCCTTCTCCATCTTTTACCCACTTTCGGATGCCTTGATGTTGTACCTCTAAGCCTTAAGTATAGACTCAAGAACAAAAAATGGATAAGGAAATAAATGCGGAGAAAGGACGGTGAAGGAGGATATGAGGGGAAGAGGGTTTACGAAGGAGGGGGATTATCATTCTACGAGAATTTTTATTTTTGGAGGGTTCTCTTGGATTTGCACAGAGGAGAGTTTGAGTTCTATAGTCGGTAAAGGTTAGTACAAGGGGCACCGGTTTACTGCGGGTTTTGGGCACAGGGGTCAGGATATCCATATGGTATCCTAGAGCTAGGTAGTTGTCCTAGTTGGCAGGGTGGAAACTCGGTTTTGGGCAGAGTTGGTCCATGGCTTCAAGCTAGGCAAAGCAGTAGAAGGAAGGTCAACAAGGCAAGTGGAAAGCAGAGGGTTAGCATCCGACCAAGGTATTTTAAATTTACATATTTGTTTTATTCTGTTATAAAATTAATATTCGTTGATAAATCTAACATGCATATGTGCTAAGTTAAAAGGAATTATTCAATTTTCTGAAATCAAGTAGAAGTTATTGTTATGTTTGTGTAATTAATTGATGTTAAATTTATTTGGCTATTACAAACTTATCTACACTCAAATATCCATCATAAGTACAAAAATCAAACTTTACAGAGATCATGAGAATGAGAAGAATCCTTAGAATGATTTTTCCTCTTATGAGAAGAATGTTTATTTCCATTGGAAGATGAAGATGATGAGGAGGATGATTATGATGATGAGGAGGATGATTATGAGGATGAAGGAGACCTTGTAGGTTCTTCACCTTCTCCTCCTCCTTCATCCTTTAGCATTGTTTCAACTGGACCACCTTCATTTTGATGAGAATTTTCTCTCTGCTTTTATAGGTATTCCCACAATTCCTTAACCATGGATGTCATATCAAGGAACATTTTTTGAAACTCCTTATCATCCTTAGAAATAACATCTTCATGCTCCATTTTGTTTCTTCAAGTGAATCTCCTTGAACCAATTTCAGAGTTATAACTTGTAAGCTTGACTTCACCTCACTTAGACTTGGACCTTGTAATAATTCACTTACAAATAAACGCCAAAACTAACTATGATACAAATTTGATCTGAAAATACTTAGGTGTAAAATTAATCCTTAAATACACATAAACATCCAACTAGATTCAGGAAATGAAGATCATTTGACTATTTGCAAAAACACATGTGAATATGCTTACTTGTCCGTAAAATTCATTAATATTGATGGATAAATTGAAGAATAATGAGATAATACAACAGAAAATAAAAGAACTCAAATTACATGTATTGATGACATATGTTACTTGATATTCAAGTTCTCTTTAACTAGCATGATTGTTCTCCACCATCTCAAAATACCAAATTACATTACAATATGGACTTACAAAATGCCAATTTATTGGATTCTCTTTAACTCCACTACTGAAAAGAAGAAAATAAGTACACCATTGAAACCCTTGTGAAATTCTAAGAAATTTGACTATAAAGTGGACCAAATTCTGAACAGGTGCCCAAAAATCCCTTTTTACACGTATAACAACACTATGGGCCTCATACATGACAAAATGAGATCATAATTTCACAAATTACCTATGATCGCAAAATAGACTTTAAATTCATGATCCTTCCAAAAAATGAATTCAATGAGTATAAACGTTCCTAGGTGTGGACAATATACCTTATGGCATGTTTTTCCATGCAACACATAAACTCGACATGCAAAACAATGCATTATGTACATTACCGTACCTAGAAATCCATGCAGACTTTGGTATGTGTCCACTTTGGGATGTGTGTGTCTCCCTTTGGATCCATTCCCATTAAATATTCTCGGTCTTACACCCACCATCCGAAATTAATGCAACTTAAAACTATTTTTGGAGGCAATCCCATAACAAATGGGTTGTTTGGCACAATGGTTAAAATCGTTTCCTATGATATAGGAGGTTGGGGATTCTCTTGCCCCTTACCTTGGCATATTCTATTTAGTTGTTTTAATATTTATAACCATAGGTTATAACTATATAACATACGTATGGTTTTAAACTCTTGTCGCATATGGTTAAGCTCCCCGCGAATTAAGGTACTTGTCACATGTAATACATAAAACCAAGGACTAAGGGTTGAGGGCTTAGGCCCTTAGCCCTTTAGCTGCCCAAACAAACTATTACATGACTTTAAATATATTATATGCCACTCATATGTTAAGTTCCATTGTGTGGCATGTTGGTTGGGGAGACTTTGTTAAGACTTTGGGAGGTTATGGAGGCCATGGGTTCAACCCTCGTCGACTCCATAACTTTTACATACATTAACTAGTATTGGTCAATGGAAGGCTACCACATGGCAACCTCTCATTTGTTATCCTTTCCATGTGTCAATGAACCATTGGTCCATTTGGACTCTACCATATGCCCAATCAAATACCAACTAATACGCCACATCATTAGTTCCTACCACATCAACAGTGCCATGCCATCATGTGATGTGTCACCCTCTGGTGGTGCCACATTGGGCCCTACTTTGACTTTTCCCTTTATTTTGACCAAAATTTTATGGTTCATAACGTTTTCGTACGAGCTTTGTTTGACTTTTCGTTTGTGTCATTGGAAATATGACGACGAGATCTACGCAATGATATTTTTTTCACGATCATTTGAGATGGTCAATTTTTTATCTTTTCTAGACCCCTTGGGACCTCTGTGAGCATTGCGGATCCTCCTGGACCTATATGAGTGCTCCTTAGATCCTATTGGATCCTATAACTTATAAATAACACTCTAAAGGAAGATTGTTTAGGACCTAACCTCCCTAACCCCTCACGTAGATAGAATAATATATTTTTCTATGTAATAAATGTCGGTATTAATAAGGCCTAGTAATAAGGAAGAGTGAGTCAAATGTAAGAAGACCTAATAAAAGATTTCGCTTATAGAAATATCTAGATCTAGATTTTTCTTTTAGTAGATGGATTTAGTATAAATAGGAGTCGAGGTCATGTGAAATTTTTGTCTTGAGAATTATTGTAATAGAGCACTACTCTGCTAGAGCTTTCCCCCATGAAGAGGCAAGTGAACATTGTTTCCTATCAATAAAGGTATTATTTTGGTGTTTTGGTTTCATATATTTTGTTGTTCCACTATTATTCTCTGCATTATTTTTATTTTCATCTATTATAATAGATCTGGTACCTTACAAGTGGTATCAGATCAATTCCCTTGCCAATAAATTGTGGGTTAATTGTTTTCAGGGTAGAGACATATTCTGACATATTAAAGCTACATTGATATGTAGTTCAACACATAAATCCGCGGTCGAGGAAGCATACACGTAGGAAATACAAAAGGTACTCAAGCTCAAAATGTTGGAAACCCTTGTAACCCTTGTTGGTACCCCTCTGAGTGGTAGTGCATCCAAAAAACACCTATATACGGGTTGGCCCAGGTATCCTGAAACCCTTGATTGATCAACCAGTCGGTCGCCTGATTGATATAGTGCCACCGAGAATAGCACTTGGGAAGATACTCTCTAGTACTTGGGTAATTGGTTAGTATGGTTAAGGGTACAGTCTAGCCTCCTTAGTTGGTCCCTTGAGATATTAGGTCAAGTACTATTGTTCGACCCCGCACGTATATTAGAGAGCCATAGCAGAGGAAAAACCCTTTTTTGTAGAAACCCTCAACACCCTAACCCTTGGCATGGAAATAGAACAATGAAGGAACATATAAAATATATTATCATGTAACCTTGCCTCCTACATTTGGGTTTTGAAATTACTACACATTTCTTCCTATTAAGAATTTGGACATTTATCCACTGCAGTATTATACAGATCGAAGTATAACTCTGCAGAAGTAAAAACAACTTCTGGAGCCTTCCCACACCCTTATTTGGGACCTACCCCATTGGATTCCCCTCTTCGCACTGATCATTGTGATACCCTTTACTAGTAACGTCGTTTCTATGTGGTCCCAATCACCCCTTTCTTGTTCCCCCTTTCACCATGGCCCACACACATAGCCAAGAACTTGAATCATGCCTCAATAACTTGTCATTTGATTTCTCTGAGACACAACAAGTAGTGAAAAAAATCAATGTCAAATTCCAATGTTACCACCATCAATGCCAAAATGCATTCCACCATAGACACCAAAATGGAAACCATGAAATAGGACATGTCTTCCCAAATTCCAAGCCAACTTGAATCCTTCATTGCCTATCTCTATGCCAAGATGAATATTCTTGGAGACCTTACCTCATTTGAACAACCTTTTCACCATGAAGGTGAGACTTCCTCCAATTCCCACAGTTTTCCATCCCATCACTTTCAGTGTGATCTACGCCTTCCTCGAGTGGATGTGAAAAAATTTGATGGCTCATATCCCATAGGATGGGTCACCCAAATGGAACATTACTTCTCTTTTCATGGCATTGCCAATGAGCTAGAAAAAATCCATTGTGGTGTTCTCCATTTGGATCATGAACATTGGAAATGGTGGAAATGGTGTAAAAAGGCACACGAAGGCTATGTGTCTTCGACATAGTTTGTTATAGAGATCTATGATAGCTTTGACACTGACACCCATCATTTAGGTCTTTTGACGAAGTTGAAAAAAATTGGCCCAGTGGAAGAGTTTATAGCTACCTTTGAGAAATTAGCTTTCAGAACAGAAGGCATGACATATGCTTTTTTTAGGTAATCCTTTATCAACAACCTCAAGGATGAAATATGTTCCCATGTTGTCATGGCTCTCCCCCAGACTTATTTTGAAGCTACAAAATGGGCCAAGGAATAAAAACAAGTATTCTCCTCCCAAACTAGAAAAACACCCTTTATTCCTTGCCCTAAACCCCCCCTTCCCACCCCTCCTACCACTCCCCTCAAGATTGATAAATTGACTCAAGCTAAAATGGACGAATGCCAACTTAAGGGTCTTTTTTATAATTGTGAAGACGAGTATTTTCCAGGGCACAAGTGTAAGGAACATAATATTTTTATAGCTATGTCTGAGGATGCTTTTGAAGAAGAGTCAAATGTTTCTCATCTACCCGATCTACCCCCACCAGATGATCTCCCTCCACCCTCTGATCCATTTGCAGTTGAACCAAAAATTTCTCTCAATGCACTCACATGTTTCTCTACTCCCCAAACCCTCAAAGTAATTGGCTACATTAAGAACCAAAAAGTCGTCATTTTAGTTGATAGTCGCAACACCCATAATTTTATTCATCATCGCATTTCCCAAGAATTCAATTTATATATCCATCCAGTTAATGATTTCCAAATCATGATTTCCAATGTAGGTTCCATGAAATGTGGAGGGTGTTGTGAAAATGTGCGCCTCCAAATTGGTCAATATCACCTGAAATATCATATTTTTTCTATTGACATGGGCAGTTGTGACATTTTACTTGGTGTAGAATGGTTACACACTCTTAGCCCTATTACCATGAATTTATAGAAATTAACCATGCAATCCCATCAAGGGGGACAACAACACCAGTTCCAAGGCATCATAGCAGGGTCACCAGAGATCATCATCTCCCGCCGAATGGAAAATCTCCTCAGAAAAGTTCATTCTGGAATTATTTCCCAACTTCATGCCATTCAGGCGATTGAGAAAACCTATGTACATCCTGATCTTCAATATATCCTCTCCCAAAACCAAGTTGTGTTTCAAACCCAGCAGGGACTCCCACATTATCGTGGTGTCCATGATCATTCCATTCCTCGTATTCTAGGAAGTATTCCTCCAAATGTTGTCCCTTATTGTCATCCCTTCACCTAGAAGAATGAAATTGATAACATTGTTCAAGAATTGCTAGAATTCGGTGTCATATGTCCTAGTACCAGTCCCTATTATTCTCTAGTAGTCATGGTACTCAAGAAACAAGGTACTTGGTGCATGTGTCCTGGTTTTCGAGCTCTCAACAAAATCACTATCAAAGAAAAATTTCCCATTGTTTTCATTGATGAACTTTTGGATGAATTAAGTGGTGCTCAGTATTTAACCGAACTTGATCTTCACTCTGGCTACAACTAGATTTGTATGAAAGAATAAGACATTCCCAAGACTGCATTCAGAACTCATGAGGGCCACTATGAGTTCTTGGTTATTCCATTTGGCCTCTATAATGATCCCTCCACTTTTCAAAGTCTCATGAATCATGTCTTCCATCCTTTCCTCCATCATGTTTTCTTGGTTTTCTTTGATGATATTCCCATTTATAACAAAACTTAGCAAGCACATCTCTCCCATGTAGATACAATCCTCCAGCTAGTGTTTCATCACAAACTTTTCCTTAAGCAGTCTAAATGTGATTTTGGAGCCTCTTAACTTGAGTACATGGGACATATTGTTGGAATGGATGGTGTCAAGGTAGATCCAAAGAAAATTGAATCTATGTAGGATTGGTCGCGCCCAAAAAATCTTAAAAGTCTACATGGATTCCCGGGTTTAACGGACTATTATCGAAAGCTTTTTAATAATTATGGAAAAAATGTATCTCCTCTCATAGCGCTACTTTAAAGGAATGATTTTAGTTGGACTCTAGTAGCCGACCATACCTTCGAATCCATGAAAGCGACTATGTGCACTACTTTGGTTCTAGGTCTCCCTCACTTCAACAAGACCGTTGTATTGGAATGCGATGCCTCGAGGAAAGGTAGTGGGGATATTCTCATGGAATATGGAAGACCTTTGGCTTTGACCACCAAAAAATTGCCTAAGCACCATTTGGTCCAGTCAACCAATGAAAAGGAAATGCTGGCTATTCTTCATGATGTGGATCTTTTTCATCCTTATCTCTCGGGGAAACGATTCCAAATAAAAATTAATCATCAAAGCCTCAAGTATTATTTGGAACAAGGAATTTCTTCCTTGGAGAAACAAAATTGGGTATCCAAGTTGTTTGGATATGATTATGATATCATATACAAAAAAGGAAAAGAAAATGTTGTGGTTGATTCCCTTTCCAGGAAATATGAATAAGATGTGTCTCTTTTTTAACTGTAATTCATTTTCACATATTAGTTTCAAGCGGTTCGCCAGGAATGATTGCAAGACCACAAACTTTCAAGACTGATCCAAACATTGCAGTAGGATCTACAAGATTCTCTAGGGCACTCTTGGCACTAGGACGAGCTTCGTTATAAAGGTCTCTTTTATTTAAGCAAACAATCGAGCCTTAAATCCATTGTGCTCTATGAATTTTATTCTTCACCTACAAATGGGCATTATGTTTTTACCAAAACCTATGAACAAGTCAAACGTTATTTTTTATGGGACTGTATCAAATAATACATTCACACCTTTGTGGTTGAATTTGATACCTATCAACACAATAAGGGAGAGACAATCAAATCCCCAAGCGCACTCCAACCACTTCCGATCCAACCTACTATTTGGACAGATATTTCTATGGACTTCATTGTTGGCTTACCTAAATCAGGAAATAAGTCACTCATTATGGTAGCAGTGGATCATCTTTCCAAATATGCTCATTCCTGTGGTCCTCAATACCTATTCACTACCCCCACTGTAGTTCAATTATTTATGGATAATATCTTCAAACTCCATGCAATGACTCATTCTATTGTGTATGACCATGATCCCACTTTCACCAGCTTTCTCGCAAGAATTGTTCCAAATTCAGGGAACCCAATTACACCTCAGCACAACATATCATCCTCAGACTTATGGCCAAATTGAAGTAGTCAACAAGTGTTTGGAACTATATTTTAGGTGTTCTGTATCTAATAAACAAAATCAGTGTGTTCAGTGGTTACCCCTTGCTGAATGGTGGTACAACACTTCTTACCACACTGCAACTCGCATGAGTCCCTTTGAAGCCGTTTATAGACAACCACAACCTTTAGTTGTATCATACATGCTAGATGTCTCCAAGGTTCACCGGGTGGATCAAACTCTTACAGTATTCATGACCACCCTCTCTACTCTTAAAGAAAATTTGGTCATGGGTTAGAATCGCATGAAACAATAAGCATATAGGGGTCGTTCTGAACGTGAATTTGCTAAAGGAGACTTGGTGTTTATTCATCTACAACTTTATAAGAAAAATTCACTCAAATCCCAAGACTGTTAGAAAATCTCCCCCAAATTCTATGGTGCGTACCGTATTCTCAAGAGAGTGGGGTCAATGGCCTACTAGTTAGAGTTTCCCAATCACTCTAAGCTCCACCATGTTTTTCATGTTTATTGCTTAAATAAAGTGATCGGAACTAAGTGCCATACTCAGACCATTCTAACTGAGTTGGATGAAGAAGTTTCTATTTGGTTACATCCACAAG
>ML804392.1:385269-397385 GCA_009831015.1 Picea engelmannii
TATCTTTCACTTCGGGAGGGAGGAACTTGGATATTTTTACCACCCTGGATTCTTTTTCAGTTCCTATATCACAGTCCTCCACTTCTTCTGGTTGGGGCTGCAAAGTGGATTTTACAGGTACATCGTTATGATCAAAAAGTCTTTCCAAAGGAATCAATCCTTTCAGAATCTGATTGTTTTTAAGAACCATCATACGATGATCCACAATTTTTTCTCGGAAGGTTTCAGGGTCTTCCCCTTCTTGCATGATCCACATTGAGTCATTTTGATTTTCTTGGTCAGCATGAGTTTCAGAGAATTCACCCACTGCTGCAAGGAATTTCTTAATTTGTTCGTCATCTTCAAAGACCTACCAGTGTCGTATATTGTCTGGTATAGAGGGTTTGTATCTGATTTCAATGTGATACTTCAATTTGAAAGTCATGGAAGGAGAGAAGGTTGAAGTTGCCTTTGCCAATGCATCAACATGTAGATTCTCTACGCAAGGGATAAAATAGACATTTACGGATGAGAAAAAGTTTTCCATGAGATCCCAAGCACAATTTATGTACGTTCTTAGTCTGAGATGCTTGGCTAGGTACTGTCGGTTTATTTGTTTGACTATTAACTCTGCATCACCATATACCTCCAAGTTACTTATATTTAGCTTTTTGGCAGCCTCTAATCCTAAGATCAACGCTTCATATTCGCATACGTTGTTAGTGTAATCTATGTCCCACTGCAGTCGATAGGAAAAAGGAACAACAAACTTACCTTCGGGAGCCACTAAAAGCACTCCTACACCCGCCCCTTCAGAAGATGAAGCACCATCAAAATACATTTTCCAGACACCAGTGTTACATAGATCTTCTATCATGTAATCTGATTCTTCTCGCTCTATATCATTTTCTCCCGGACAACCATCATCAAATTCCAAGATACAATTTCCCAGATCTTGGTCCGCAATATAAATAGGGAAATTGTTTGGGTTTTGAGGGTCACTCACTATATATGCTAATCTTGTTTCTCTATACAACCGAGTGAACTGACCACTGAAAATAGGAATTGTGGTAAATGTCATGTCCAACTAAAGAGAATCCCCCAACTTGGCTCCCCATGACCTAGATAACAGCATGCCATACTTAGGGGGAATATCTGCGATAACCACATCCATCAGGATACTCTTAACCGGGACCTGCGCTAGGGTAACTACCAAATCTTTTATCATCCCCATACACTTAAACCTTTTCGAGTCAAAAGAGTACAGATTTCCATAAGGTCTAGTGATCTGGAGACCCAACTTGTCCATTATAATATTAGGCATAACATTATGGGAGGCTCCGGAGTCTAACTTGCAATTATGCAACAACTGATCATACACATTCAGGGTGATATAAAAGGGAGCAATGGTGTCTTTGTCCCCTTCAAAATGGGGACCAAAGGTGATGTTAGGTTTTTCATCTTCCAGGTTTAAAACATCAGACTGACTTTCTAGCTCAGAGACGCCCATCACTTTGGTAATTTGCTTCCGATAAACGGGGTTTTTTGCTAATTCTACCAAAGGGATTGGTATCTTAATTTTATTTATCTCATATTCAAAACTGAAAGTTCCACTCACCTTGTCTGTTTATTTGGTTGAGACTTCTGAATCCTTCCTTTCCGAATTAATTGTTTGGACCGCTTTATCACTCATGGTCCTAGTTGAAGAGGTAACTTTATTTACTGGTTCGGTTCCTTGTGCTTGGGTTTCAACTTTTTCCACTTCGAACTCTTGTGTGCTTACCATTTTCATTTTGTTGTTGGGTAATAAGGTCTCTTCCGAAGGAGGCTCATAAGCTTGACCTCTTAGAATGATTTTAAAATGTTGAGCAGTTGAGGTGGACTTACTCATAGATCTTAGGTTGTACTTTGGTTGAAACTCAACCATTATCATCTCAGTTTCTGGTTGAGATTCACAGATATCAGTGTGATCACCTTCTTCACCCTGATTCGACGGTTGTCGCATGTTTAGAGATTTTTCATAGTCTTCTCGAGTCATATATGGTTGAGTCCAGTCATCACCGAAGTTCGTGACATCATTATCTGAATCTCTGAAGTCCTGAATATCACTCGCTCCTATAAAATTTTCACTCTTTAAGGGAGCATGTATCTTTTGATCTTCATTTTTTATTTGTCTTTGTTGGTTCGGGGGGTTGGGGTTCCTCTTGAAATCCTTCTTGGGGAAAGAGTTATCTTTGTCCTGTTCGAGTTCCATTCTGGATATTTTATTTGACAGTTCTTTAATCACTCTGGCCATATCATCCACCCTATCATCTGTGGATATATTTGACCCTGAAGGACCTACTTGTTTTCTAAAGCGTTTGGTCTCTCGGTTTCCAGTTTCTAATTTAGATTTAATCTTACCCAAATCCATCATATTAGACTCTATTTCTACCGCATCATCCTGCATTCGGTTTAAGGTGGCTCCCCTTCTCTCTCGCAAAAGGAGTGTGAAATCTGGTTCGAGAGCTCTGGCGAAAGTTACTTTGGCCATGGGTTGGGATAGTTTAACCTCAGCTGGGATCTTATTATATAGTTTGTTGAATCTTTGAATAAATTCCATGACTGTTTCTGAGTTCTTTTTCCTTAAAGACCCAAATTCGGTTAAATAATATAGATAGTCTTTTCTCTCGCCCCATTATCTGAGGAAAGCATCTTCCAAAGCGTGATAAGACAAGATAGAAGCTGCGGGTAGGCTCCGAAACCAAGTTCGGACCTGACCTTTGAAGGTTTGGACAAGGAGTCTCGAATATACGTCCTCATTCTCGATACCTAGAATGTCAGCGAATTGATCAAAGAAATTAATATGTTCTATCGTGGTTAGATCCCCTTCCCCGATGAATTTTGGTAGATTTTTTATGTAATTTTCGGGAAGGTCATGTAGAGGGACGTGCAATACTAAGGGAGCATATCTAGCTACAACTTTCGCAAAAACTCTGGGAGGGGGGGCAGGCCCTTGGCCTCCAACTCCTCCTAGAGGGGCTCCTCCCCCTCCTCCTCTGATAAACCCTCCACCTCCTCCTACAAACCCTCCACCTCCACCTCCAGCAGTTGCCATCGTTATTTGTGGAAATTTATAAAGGGGGTTTTGGAAAATTAAAAGTGACTCTTTTTTTCTTCGCAAAGAGGGAAATCTGACGAGGAAAGATAAGGAACGTGAGGACTCGGTTCCTTGGATTTGCAAGAGATGAAATCAGGAGAACCTATGGGTGTGGAAACCGAGTGTGTAACACACTCTTTAGAATTTGGTGAAGTCAGGAAATTCAACTGAAGAAAAGATGGTATGTCAAAAGCCGACGAACTTTCAATAGGGTCCTTTCCTTTGTGTACTAATGGGACTGTCGGATGAATATCACTCCTAATTTCGGAGCAATTTGGCATTGAAACTTTAGTATCAAGGAGAGGACTAAGAAAATTTGAGGGTTCAGAAGAACTTTTAGTCTTCAGCGGTGGGGTTTTAAGTTTGTAAACTGCAGTGGTTGGCTTGAGAGAGCCTCTCGCTTTTAAAATCTTTTTGGGATTGGTAACGGGCGTGATCTGCTTACCATTCGGGTTTTGTCTGGTATTCCTTCGACCAAATTCTAGTTTATTATTTGTGGAGTCACCAAGTGAAATATTTAGAAATCCTTAAAAGGTGTGTACTCTTTGTTCACTATCAAAGGGTAACACTTTCAATGAATAACAAATGTTGTTTTCCCAGGGAAAAAGATTTCGTAACTTCGGTCCCTGGCAACGGCACCAGAAAGATGTTGTTCTTGAGTCTGTACTTAAGGCTTAGAAGTACAGAGTCAAGGAATCCAAAAGTGGGTAAAATATGGAGAAGGGAGAAACGTCAACCTTCGACAAAGGAAACTAGGGAAGATTTCTACGTTGGCGTTGTCTAGCTTCCAACTGTTCCTGGATAGTTATATCTTGTTCAATGGCTGCCCATGAACGTTCAAGTTTGACTCGGTTAGTAGCCGTCTTAAGAATTGTGTCGAAAAGGTTTAAGGCAATGTGCGTTTGGTTCGATATTTCGGGTTCGATGTTAGGTTGTGTTGGTACAGGGATAGTCATGGAGGAACAGTAAAAGTGGGAAAAAATTCAGAGAGAGATTAAGTGTTGTCTCAATTTGGTCGTATAAAAGAGAATTTATGGTTTCAGAAATAAAATATGGATGCAAATCAAAGGCTCATTCCCGTAACTGTATTATATTTTAATAAAAGGTGTGAGGCGGGAGAAAAACATTTAGTTGCCTATGGTGTAAGGCTCCTACCAGGGAAGATTCTCATGCATAAACAAAAGAGGAAAATTGTAAGCAAATAAACGATGTAGCAGAGAATATGTGTAGAATTCTGAAAATGCAAACTGGTCTTACACCCGCTGATAGATGGTACAGAGGAAAAATAGTAAACAATTGCAGAAAACCAAAATTCATTCGCTATAGTAGTGGTCGTACTAAATTATAATGAAGCACATCAATTAAGAATATGAAATGAAATGAAAAATGAGATACAAGGAAGCAAAATTGTAACACAGTCGTGACATAATTGAAAATCTTCAGATCTACTTGTATTAACTCTCAAATGTAAAAAAACTCTGTTACAAATGACACAAAAAGGTCCAGCCCTGTTTATTTCTTTTTGTGGTATATTTATACAATTTTACAAATAAGATAGAATCTCAATAGTCACAAAATTTTGGTTATGACAGGGAGGAGAGAATCACTCTATTCCTTCTTTTTTGTCTTCACTTGGTGCCAGACGTTTGTCTTTGCGCGGGCTCAGTACAGGCGACACATCTTTCGATCAGTTGAGATATTAGCCGAGATGGTTCTGCTTGACAGCTGGCTTCAAAGAAGTAACATTCTCAGGCTAACTGCTGCAACCTGTCTTCCATCTATCCATCTATGATGTTGATGGAACATAATCGCGCGTTGGTTTTAATCATGCATTTATCTACTTGGACTATGTCCATCGTAGTCATCTGAGAGATATCAGCCGAATCTCTTACTTCCTTTTCCTTTAGATCAAGCGAGATATTTTCCACATTCATTTGCATCAACGTCTCGGCATCGCCCCCACTGTCAATGCCCAACAGCTCGTTGTCTATAGAATTAAAGGCTTCCTCTAAGGAATTGGTTATCCTTTGGGCTTGCTACTTTCCTTCTGCGATGTTATGCTCCCACTCTTTTAATAGAATGTTTCCTCTGGTTTGCTCTGAAATGGTGAACCTGGGAGTACCTGCCGAAACCCTATTTTTTGTGGCTATCACAACCTCCTGCAAGGAGACCCGAGCCACTCTGAAATCCCTTTCTCTGGCAGATAGGTTCTCGAAAACTTGATTGACCAACAGACAGCTATCCCAGATCACTTCTACATTGGCGAGAAAATTTCGTTGCGCCGCAAAGACTGCTCCGAATCTTGATCACTTGGGATTTGAACATCCCGATGTCTATCATTCTATTCTAGGTGATATCCACCCTAGCTTGCAGCTGTTTGATCAAATCCCTCTGTTGGCTCGCTTGCATCTGACCATCCCAGACCACCAATTGTGCTTGTTCGAGCTTAGTTTTGAGCATCTCTATCTCGTTCTTATCGGTCAACCTGTCCTTCTCTATTTCTATGCTCGCCTGGTCTTTAGCAGTCTCTGTTGCTGTGGCCAATCTGGCTTCAAGGGTCGTAATGAGGAGATTTTTTCTTTTAAGTTGGTTTTTTAAGAGCCCGACTGAAAATTGATTCGCTGAGGCATATGCTCCTAGTGTCCCTGCTATATCAGTGGAAAATTGCTCATTCTTTTTGTCCTTTCCCTCAGTTATAACTTTATACTTCTTGGCAGTTGATTCTCCTTCCTGGTATAATTCCCTTTTTACTACTGCCTTTCTCTTCTTATCGAAGAAAAACTCATTAGGAGGGAGTTCTTCCACCCTTATGGGCCTCAATTCTTACCTGAATATCCATCCCGCATCGATATTTTCCTGCGTCGACTACAAGGGGGTAATTGATGTGATGGGTTCCCCGATCTGCTTCGTAGATTTTCCCGGAGTAGTGACCAAACTCTGTTTCTTTGGCGGGTTGGGAGTCTTGATTTCCACTTTTAGACTCTGCTCCTTCGGCAGGTCTAGAGTCTTTTTCTCTGCTTCTGGACCCTTCATTTGCTCCCACTCATCTTGGTGTTTTCCTTGGTTGAGAGTCGCGTCCTTAGAACCTTTGGCATCCTTCTTTTTCTCCTTTGACGTACTCGGGCCCTCACCTCGCAACAGTGCGGGAAGACAACTACGTCGATGTTCCTGGAACTTCAGAACATCGGCTCTTTCCTCGGGTGCCAAGGATTGTATCCAGGCTAGAATCTCCTCATAGGACCTTGCTCCTTGGAAAATGTCATCCGAGGGTGAATTCTCATGCTCAAATCTCTTGAGCCCGCAATTTGCCAAATGGTTGCTCAAGACCCTCTGTGGATCATGCTTCTTGTATTCGATGGAGACCAAATTTAGGTCTTCCAGGGCTGCCACCTCGGCTTTGGCATGCCCAAAATCTAATAAAGAATAAGAATTCAAACGAACGGGAAATGACGGCCATACCTTCTTCGAGTACCCTTTAAGTTCTTTTCTTACACCGCCAATTACCATTTGTCGGGAAACCTCACGACAAGCCAACTTGTCAGGAATGAAAAATGGCAGCGCATGCGGGGGAACAGAAGCCCCGAAAGCTCTGAGGTATGAAAATTATACTTCTACGTACCAGTCTGCTATGATTCTCATATTTTTCACTATGTTGTCTAAGATCCGGGGTGGCGGGTGACCAAAAATGGTGACATGTAGGGGCACCATTACCCAGTTAAAAATTTCATAAGAAAATTTTTCTGCTTTGTTTTCCCATAATTTTGCGTGATATACATCTATGGGTTCATCTTCGGCCTTCCCATTCTCCTTCTACTCTCGATACTCTGTGACCCGATTGGTCAAGCTATCTGAAAGCATCTTTTCCCAATTAAAGGAACACCCTTCGGCGACCTGAAACATTAGAGGCACCCACGCAAGGAAAAAATGTGATGTGTCCTCTTTCCCATATAACCGACATGTCATCATGGCCACATATTTGTACTGCGGTTCTAACGAAGTGATTGAATAAATGTTGTGGGTATCAGCTCTGAACTTCGCGGTGTTTGAAACCTAATCCTTTATCAAACTAGGCATGGTTTTATCATACTATATGCATTCCTTCTCCTTGAATTCTTCCAATAACTCAACACCATATGTGTGGTCAGACGTCGTGGGCAACTTATACATGGTTTTCAGATGCTCCAGCGTGAAATTCCCGATGGTGAATCTCTGCTCGTTCATGATAGTTCTGGTAGGTATGTCCACATGGTCCAATTCCCATCGGACCATATCATAATATGGAAGAAACCGCAGCCTGGCTGCTACAATATGGCTTAATCTGATCGTTTTTGGATGAACCACAGTCGTCGATATCAAAGTCTACAAGATCTGACGATCTAGAGCAATTGCGGGATTGGGACTAGCGAGTTATTTAATTCTCCTTTCCATCTCCACAATCTATCCCTGTCGTTGATCTGGTGATTGCACATCTGACGGTCACAACTTGATATGACTTAAAATGATCATTTTTTGGATCAACCACAGTCGTCAATATTCGATTCTATGAGATCTAACGATCTAGACCAATTTCTGGATTAGAACTAGCGAGTCGTTTAATTCTCCTTTCTCTCCCTGCAATTCATCCTTGACGTTGTTCTGGCATGTAGATCTGACGGTCACGATCCTCCAACGATCCTTAAGCCCACAGTCACTCATATGACCAACATCCATAAAATGAGACGATCAACACGATCAATTTCTTGATCAGACGACTGCTGAGGCTTCTCACCCTAAGCTTATGCTTTTCCTTTCGAGCTTTGATCTCTACTTACTGTCTGATCCTTCTCTGATCTTATGCTTTTCTTGTTTTCCATCGTCATTGTTGTTCTTGCCATCAATGACAAGCACCCTCTTCCTGTAAAATATGCCAACAGGAGGTGCTAAAATGGATTAGATCTTAGGAAGGTAGGTTGATTTTAATTACACAACAAGAGGGAGGAGAAACTTTAAGAAGAGAGGTAAGAACCTGTGCATCCATTTTAATGGGTCTCTCCAAATCCTTGTTTTTCCCTTTCCGCAAGAGTGTTTACTTTTTCTGCAATTTTTCTTACTTTTCTTATTTTGTTTACTTTTCTCAGTTTGTTTACTTTCCTGCAATTTAATTTCCCGCAAGCGTGTTTTTTTCCCGTCAGTGTGCTTATTTTACAGCAAGAGTGGTTTCTTTTATTTCTTTTATGTAAGTTTTATTTCTTTCATGCAAGTGTGCTTCCCTTTCGCAAAGTGTGTTTATTTTTACTTCCAGTATATTTACTTTCATACACGTGTGAGTTTGATTTCATTCATGCAATCGTATTTTGTTTTATGCTTTGATTTCTTTCCTGTAAGTGTGATTTATTTTATGCAAGCATGGTGTGTTTGGTTTGTGCAAATTTTCTTTAAATATGTCTTTCATTTTTTAGGTAGTTGTTATTAAAAACTTAAAAAAATATATCTATAATAATAATAATAAAAATTGAATGTTTTAAACCCTAGACACTAATCCCTGTGTGACGTAGGACCCACCAACAACCATAATGGATTCAAAGGTGACCATTAGTTTGGGATAACTCTCTAAAATCCTAGAAGTATCTGGGATCTCTTCTTTTTAAGAAGAACACATCTTGACAATATTCAAGAACTTGTCTACCTCTCCGGAAATATTAGAAGAATCAAGGTCCTATGAGCTACAAAATGATTTTCCTTGCCAAAATGCGAAGGAAGCTAAAAAATTATGAACTACATCCAGTGGAGAGAAATCATTAAGACGTGAGATTGAAGAGTTCTCAACATCCATCTCAACAGATCCTTTATGTACTTCAGAAATTAATCATCCAGAAGAAGAGGATCTACATAGCATGATGAAGGAGAGCATAGAAATGATTGTTGATGAACATCAAGATTACATTGAAATTTGGTTTCAAGAGGTCCTTAAGCCACAATACCATTCTCTTCTTCAACACCCTCTGATGCCAAAACAAGTAGGTTGGTTGGTTCTTCATATCCAGGTAATCACTGCAGTAAATTTTTCATATGCGGATATGGGTATGTTTCTTATCTTGCTTTGCACATGGTTACATTGGAAAAATTCTAACACTTGAATAACGGTTTTCCTTTCTTTTTAGGTAAAGTAGGATAGTAAATAAAAACTGCATGTTGTTAGTTTAGCTTAAAGTCTAATGCAACCTCACTTTACATTTTCTTTTTAATAAAATAACTATGAGATACATGTTCCAGTGACTTGATCTCACTGAACTCATTAGTTTTTGATATTTTTAAGTGTGGTTTTTGACAAACAATTCTAGATATTTCTGCAGGTATTTATTTCACCAGGAGTAGAAAATTTCAAGGAGACAAAAAAGGAAGTATTTTCCTTCAAAACTATTGTTATATTTGAACCTTGTTGTTTGCTAAGAATCAATTGAATAATGACTTGTTGTAATTAGCCATATTTTTGCAATGATTTCTATCTTATTTTTCTCAAGGCATCTTGAATGGTAGTTTCTCTTAACCTCCACCACTAAAGGATATAAGGAAGTGATACCTTGACTATCAAACTTAGAGGTTACTCGTACAATTTCCTCAAGAACCCTGAGTAGGTGAGTAAAGTGTTTTTATTAAAGAGTAGCAAGGAGGTCTAATTAGCGGTTAGCCATGGAAACATCACAATAACTTAAGAAATAAGAAAGTGAGTTGAGCCTAAAGATACCTTTTTGTTCGTTCCTAATGGTACCATCCACTACACACTAAAAATGCTTGATTATACCATATCTTTAGATAGGCTATGTATGCTTAAGTACCCCTTACATAAAGACAATCTCTAAGGAATACATAAAGGAGAGTCATCCTCTAACATAAATACCATCCCAATGTAAAAAAGAAAGAGAAAAGTTTTTTTTTTCTTTTTTCAGAGTTGCTTCCCCATCTTCTTGCACAAAGAAATATTTGTATTGAAATATTAAAAGATGGTGGAACAATATTTGAAGGTGTAAGAGGCTAATGTGCCTGGATAATGAATAGGTCTGCTGGAAACCGATACTGGCCTATGGTATGACTAGGTAAACCCATTGGAGTACTGAACAGGCTTGCTGGCAGTGGGGAATTCTACCTAGTGAGGATGATAATCTGACAAAAAATAACAAATAAATTCCAAAATCTTAAACTTGTCCCGATGTACGACATTACTTGTAGACAAAGCTGACAAGAAGTATGTATTGTTAAGCTAAGGTCAATGAACTCCATAAATATTCCACCGGGAACTAACTTTAAAACTATCTTATGACTCTCTCACCTAACTCTTCTTAACTATATGTAGGATATTATATCCTATAGGTGGGGCCATATTCTAACCGTCTCATCAGACTGATATGTGAAATTTATCTCTACACTTAACAAGATGTAAATCTTAGGCTATTGGGAGAATTGACTAGTTCCCTATATTTTTTATTGTGAGGTGTCACAATACTTAGGAGTGGGGGAGGGGTTTCCTGAGCTAACAAATGATAAACACCACCCATATATATTATAATCCATGAGAAGAGGAAGTAGAATCTTTGTAAAAATTATGTTATATTGTTTTTATGATAATCTGGGCTATTATATCAACAGTTGCTTTTATTAAAATGCTAAACTTTGTCATGCTGGCATAATTTATGTGTATAATTAATAAGCCTGTTGTGCATTGTACTTTACAGTTTTTCTTAATCTATGTTTTGCAAGCAAAGACTTCTTACACTCAAATCGTCCATGTAACAGTTGCAGATCGATAACAAAGGAAACTTGATCAAATATGAACTTATCGCACCAAGTCTTCAATGTTACTCCTTCCTCCTAGATGCCTACATCATCTTCTAAAATTGATATACCTTCTTCATCTATCAAAGAGCCGAAGCCTTCCTCTCTTGAGCCATCTGTTAAAACCCTAGTTATTGATAAATTGCAACAAGAAAATGCCCAGTTGCTTCAACAATTGGAAGAGAGAAAAAATATTGATAGGAATCTACAAAACATCATAAAAGGCCCAAGGCAAAATCCCTAGGACAAGAGGGAGAAACTTCTAAATCCAATCCACCCCCTCCTTCACGATTCTAGTTATGTTGGGTGATTCATTTTTGTTTGCAGTGGGACCTGCAAATCCTTAGTCATGGGGGTAATGTTGGGTTCATGTTTTGACTATTTTATTGAATTAATCATATCCTTTTTGCATGTGATATTACATATGCTATGATCTCATTTAGCCATTTTAATGGTATTATCAAGATTTATACATCAATTTTCCATGGAATCGCACAAGGTATGTGCAATCACCGTTTTTCAATAGTTTTATGATTAATTCATCTTCAGTTGAATGGTTACACTGATATAACATTTCTTGTTTGATTGCAACAGGTAAAAAATGTGATCTAGCCTTCCATATAGACCTTCACCTGACACTCTTCCAGGCAACGAACTTAGATCTTAATTTATGGGAAGAGGAAGTTGAATCATAAAACTCTGGCACATGGGTTTTGTGCCCAATATTCCCAATTAGGTCCCACGCTAGCTGTTTCCTAAAATTGTAAACAGATTGAGAGTAGATCGTGGTCCTTGATTTGGCCCTCTAATACTCCAATACGTCATCTGACACTCCATTCGACACTCGGAGTGCAAAGAAGTTGGTGATCCACATATCGCGGGGCACCATTATGAAATTCGAGCACATGGGTTCTTCTCCCTTGGGATCCCTCTTGCTCGATGTCCTACCATAATTTGCTTCCAGCCATTGAAGATCCTCGAGATCCATGGTGTTAAGAACCAAATATCAATATAGCATAGAAAAACCTCAGAAAAAGTTCTCAATGCCTTGAAAAAGAGATCATTTCAGATAATAAGCCTCTTCGAGGGGGCAACCTCCTTTTACCCCACTTAAATGTTCAAGTACAAGATGATTCAAAATGAAAATGTCTCCTTTGTATATATAGGAGACTAGGAGGTATAATTACAA
>ML804393.1:78837-109853 GCA_009831015.1 Picea engelmannii
GGGCAGTTTGGGAGAGAGTAAGAACAAACGAGAAAGGGGCTAAATCAACCAACCTACAAGTCGAGGTATGCATTTTAATAGTTGATATGTTGTTATTATGTTGTCTATTTACCAGTTTATTCCTTGTAAAAAGAAAATCATGAACTAAATTGCAGTCATTGCAGTAGGAGGTATTTATGTTTTTGAGGCCCTGAAATAGAAGGCCTTACAGAGAAACTTCATGGTTGTAAATATCAAGCATGGAAAAATGCTAGAAACAAGGGTTTATGGGTTTGAGGTTATGAATCAACAGTAGTGGAATAAGGGCTTGCAGACAAGGCGTGAAATCACCAACATAATTTTGCTTCAAGTGTGATTGTTTTTATCCTCAAGCCTTATGCTCAATTTATACCATCTCCAAGTGGTTGGAGTGGTTACAATTAGTTATGTATGGGAAACAATGGGTTAGGAATCGGGTAAACACATGAACCCCACCCAAAAAATATGGATTTTGTTTTTAGCAAAATTGAGGTGTACACGACTTTCAATGGAGAAACACGTGTATACTAGCATTGCATAATTGTTAGGGTGAGTACATGTCAAAAAATATTGTTTTTTGAATAATCCAGAGAAGGTAGAGGGGATCAATGTCTACAAGTAGGACAAGGAAAGGCAAAATAAGTCATCAATGCATATGCAGTGGCAATTTATGCTATAATAGATGCCCACTAATGTGTGAGGTTAGAAGAGCAATTGATGGCCGAAATACATTATAAATCCGGGAGGTGAGGATACAGTGGGCCCAAGTGATGGTCGCCAAAATCCACTTGGATCAATGATTGATTTGTATATTGCATTATTTCTCACTCTTTGATTCATTAATATAATTTGGTTTTCATTGTAATTCTTTCTCTTCGATGTTATTCTTATGTTGTTTCTACATTATTGTGTTCTTTAATTTCATTCTCAATTCAATCCAGATCAATGGTATCAGAGTAATCTGATCTCTATAGCTTTTCCATGCATGTCCTTGATGAGGTCAAGATACAAGGAGTTGGGCCCCAAACTAATAGAGCTTGGTGAAAGATTCCCTTGTCGATCCAAGTGGACTCCCATGGTAGATAAAATGAAGAATGACAAAGCACAATATCTTACCAAATTGTTTCTCCAAGAAGCCCTAAGTAATTAAATGATAAACCATTTCATCCATAGACTCGACAACTCCTAACAACAATGGAGGTGCCTTCAACACACAATGATTTCATAGGAATAATACCCTTCAATGTACATGTGGATTTTGATATCCTCTATTTGAAGGTAAGATACACACAAAAGCTTTGGAGAGATGGTTAAATGGGCTAGAGGGTTATTTCTATGTTCACAACATTTCCAATAGTAAGAAGATTATTTTTGCACTCCTAAATGCCCTTCCCTCATCGAATATTGGTGGGATACTTATTGTATGAAACATATTAGGAATTATGAGCTATATGTGACATAACCCACTTAAGAAAAAATTATTGATGCCCTCAAGGAGGCATATTTATCTATTGGAAACTATTAAGACCAACCATGAGATGGACAATATTGCACCAACGTAAAGACCATAATGGGTTGAAGTATGTCAGTGCCTTTCATACCCTATGTATAAAACTAGGTATTTGATACTCTAAGCAACACTTGGTTCTAAAATACCGCTACAGCCTACACAAATACATTGAATCATAAATTAATTTTTATGGACATATATTCACTAGGAATTGCATATCATTATGTCATCAAGATTGAGCAAACATTTTGGCAGAAGGATAAGAAATAGTTTAGGACTAAAAATAAGCCTCAACACAAGAAGGGTAAATGTGACTCGAGCTATCAAAACAAAGCACAGAGTAAAGATAACCAACCTTAAGACAATCGATGAAAGGCACATGTAAAGAAGAAGAATGTGAAATCAAAGGACATAGAAACGTGTTGTGGCCACCACAAAAAACCTTGGCACAACAATGACGAAAATCACACCAAACAATGGTAAGAGTGAAGTTTGGCCCATAAAAGAAATGACCTATGGACAACATTGTCGTGGGAAAGATTGTAATGGAAGAGGAATTATTTCCATAAGACACAAGAGAGGGGATCTGCTTCCTTCCTTCCATAATTGATCTTACATAACGCTGAAAATTCGGTTGATGAATTCATAAACATAGGAATTCACCTTTAGTTAGTCCCTCCCATCCATGCGAGTGGGTCATCCTTCATTCTCATTGTTCCACTTTCACACCAGATAATAAATCCAAAGGGAGTTGAACTCCATCCTCTGTCTTCTTACCTATCATCCACTCTGATCTAGATACCTAACAAAACAAAGTAATGGGGTGAGCCTATGCCTTCTCAAGTCAGGAATAAAAGAGAATTCAAAATGTGTATGAAATAAAGAAGATTTATATGCATGAAAAAAGAAAGAAAGGTGATTCAATATCAACTAAGATGAAATCCTTATACTCTAGTTCAACATTGATGCCACAATATTCCACGGATAGGAAAAAATGGATCATTGACATGAAATATGGTGCTACTATCGCCAACACAAAGGTTCAATGAGAGGAACCTTGAGGAAGGTGGGTGCCTCTTCAACCCATAAATGTGGGTGAAGGGGACATCATTGCATTTCATTGTTGACGGCTATAGTAGCCGGAAGAAGATGAAAATAAAGCTCAACAGGAATATGGAGTTTCCAATGATGTCACATGCTTAGTTATATGCCATCGGTTGGCTAAGCTAGGGATGAGACAACTTGCAATACCCCTAGGTTGAACCCCAATTGTAATGTAAATGTAAATGTACATATAGTTTGGTGAGTCATGGCGCACAAGTTTTGGTTACAGTTAAGCGTGCGCACCAAGGAAGAGTGTGCATCCATTTCATAACTTGAGGATTGTCGCGCGTGTGAACCAAGGGAAGAGTGTGCGCCCATTCATATCTTTGTGCTCACTTGAGTAAGTGCGCAAGGATCGCTTCAAAGTGTACATCAGACCGTGTTTGTAGTTGGGATATTTTGGGGCGAGAGAGCCTTTGTATATATCTATATTGAGGCCATAGTGTCTATGTGGTTATTAGGCTCGAGAGCTTGGATTGCGACAAAGGCAAGTGCGCCTATTTTTTTTTTGTAAAAAGTAATTGTACTCAAATATTAATAAAAGTGTATCATTGCACGTAGACCAATCAAACAAAAAGACATGGGGGGGAGCGGGGTAGACTCCACTAGAATGGGAAATGGGAAATGGGTGTGAAGCTTAAAGGGAATATTTTAATAATATTTCCAAAAGTATAATTATGGGATATGTATTTATCCTAAGTTCCCAAGGAATGGGAATGAGTCATCAAGTGGAGCTAAGTTAGCTCTTAAGGTGACAAGTGTCCAGTTATAATCATGAAAATATATTGTTGGGCCTTAGTGTATTTCGGGGGGGATTCGCTCATTCCTTCATCGGGCATACCAACTTTCCTCTATAAGGCCTTTGTATCTGGCTGTAATTTGTTGTTATCACATAACCCTGTGCTTGGAAAGGCATGTGCGTGATTGAAGAAGTGAGTTGTCGGGCTCATGTTTGTTGAAGAAGCGGGTTGTCAAGCCCCTTTTTGTCGAAGAAGCGGGTTTCCAGGCTCGTGTTTGTCGAAGAACGGGTTGTCAGGCCCGTAAGCATTCTCTCCAGGTGAGAGAACTATTGGGAATCACTTTCCCAAGGTACCTAGTTGAAACTACAAGGCTCTGAGACTCCTTGTATGTCCTGTTGTTGAAGCCTTGGAAGGGAAGCGGGGAAACCAAGGGATTGTTTAATAGAGAAGGGGCACACTTCTTGGGGTGGGACATGCACGTGGGGAATGAGGGATTGTAGTATGTTTGTTGGGGTTGGCACCTTTGTCTGAGTGTTTTGACTGTGGATAAATCTTAGCTTGGCTTAGGAATCCTTTTCTCAGGTGGAGTTTTAGCCATAACTCGGGGGTGACCTGACGCTGAGTTTATGAGCAGCATAGTTTATGGCCGGGAGGAACATCTGAGGTCTGCACGAAGTTGGTGGATTACAACAAAATATAAGTGTATTCTTATGTGTTTTATTCTCTGAGTAATGTGCATATACATGTTAAATATATCATTTGTTATAGTTGCTTATGCCATTCCTGTTTACAGAATTGGTACATAATTATGTTGCATTATGCATGTATTGTTAGTTCTGCATAGTTGTTGCAAATGTAGAGCATGGTAGTTATTAAGTGTTTCCTGTTAGATAATTATGTGACAAAGGTCATGAGATTCTGACGCTAGCCTGAATTATCGTGCGCGTCGGGGATCATTTCGCACTTGCAATTGGGACAGACTCCACGTGCGGCATAGGAATGGTTGCACTCGTAGTCGTATTATGAGTTATTTTTGTTGTTTTAGTCATTATCTTGTTAAGCAACTTCATCAGTAATTGTATGGGTTCTAGTGCGAAGCTAGAAATGTCGTGCATGTTGAGGGACAATCGACACGATCTACACAATGATGGTTGAGCGCGCGGATTTTCTAAGACATAGTTGTTGCACACGGTACAAGATTAGTTGCATGCACTAGGTAAACATAGTTGCACGTAGCACAAGGCCAGTTTTACACATAGTTGGTTTCAATGAGTTGCTTCCGCAGATGAAAGAATTAATATCATAGCTTTCTTTAGCGAGTCACGGTAGTAGAGACTTTACAATATGGTAAAGAGACTCGACTAGGAGGTTGTATACGTTACAAAGTGGCATCGGAGCTGGGGATTTTACAAAGTGGTATCAGAGTTGGAGATGTTACAAAGTGATATCAAAGCTTTTGGTTCAACACTAGACTTGTTTGGGCCACAGATCAACATGAAGTTGGCGAGGCGAGCATTTTTATTATGGTCATGGGGTCACAAGCTGAAAAGGTGGAAAAAAATCAATTAAGTGAAGAAAGGACTCGCGTGCGCTAAGTATTGGTGCACAATGGTTGCGTACTAAATTTTGGCACTACACAGTGCAAGACTTATGGTGCGTGGAAGATATCGGTGCGTGGGGTGTGTGCACTGAATATTGGAATTGAAAAGTGTAGAACTGGTGGAGCACACATAATATGGGAGTGCAATATGTGCGCTATGAATATGGATGCCATGCATAATTGATGGGTGCGTGCATAATAATAGTGCGTAAGGTGTGCGCATTGAATACTGGTGATACGCAGTGAATGCATGATGAATATGAGCACCGCATGAAGCATAATTTTTGGTGCATGCATAGTGTTGGTGCGTAGTGTGTGCACATGGAATAATTGTGTTATGTGGAGAAAAATTGGAGATGCACATTGAGTATTGGGTGCGAGAGGGTGCGCGGTGAATGTGGTTGTGACGCAGAGCAACAGTAATTTGTGTGAAATATTGGTGTGTGACACAGAAGTTGTGTGCACTAGATAATGATGCGCAAAACCCAAAAGTGGAGCATGCTAAATATTAGTGATCAATACAAAAGTTGTGCACATTGAATACTGGTACTGCATGTATAGAGCATGCACGCGTGCTAGATATGGGTGTATAACACRTAATTGGTATACACACGAGCTTTGAAAGAAAGAAAAATAGAGAAAAGAGGAGGAAAAGCCCTTGGGAGAAGAGTCCAAATATTTACCAGAATTTTGAATTAGGTTGTTAAATTCGCCARGAATCAGAAGAAAGGATTCTAATACATTTATAGAACAAAATGTGCATAGTATTTATGGTTTTCATAAATTATTTAGTCTAACAAATCTTGTTGCCTAGACATTTTGCAGAGTTAACAACAATTTCATCAGTGCARGATCAACACATAGATCAAGAGCATGGAAGATGCACAAAGAACCTACAACCATGAAGATGAGATCAAAAGGATGTATGACAATATAGGCGAYGAGGGTACATATTCAAATGTACATGGAGAAGAAAAGGAAGAAAKAATGAATTTGGTGAAGACCATAAAAAGTTTACAAAAGGGCATCCAAAGTCATAAAGCTTAGCTTGTGAAAGCTAAGGAGGAACAAGATGGCTTCAACATCAAGTTGCTACAAAGCTTGGACAAAATTGAGAAAAAATATGGATAAGGAGATCGAGTCAAGCAAATCAAGGAGACATAGGTCTCATGATGAGAGAAGAAAAACAAGAAGTGTTTTCAGACATCATCATCACTCTCCAAGACATTCAACTGGGAGAGTGCATAGTAGTTCAAGCCCATCTCGTGTGAGGAAGGTGAATGAGCGACAAGGAGAAATGAATAAGATTATGTGTCCTACTTTTGATGGTGAGCACAAGAATGATGAGGATGCAGAGACCTGGTTACTGGGAATGAGAAAGTATTTTCAGTTACATAATTACTCTTCACTGGCACAAGGGATAATTGTCATCTACCAGCTCAAGGGAAAAGCATCAATGTGGTGGGACCAATTTGTGCAAGTACAACGCATTGATGAGAGAAAGGTTACTTAGAGGGAGTTCATGAGGTATTTTCAAAAGAAATACTTAACCAAATGTTACTGTGATAGGAAAATGAAGGAGTTCTTTGAACTGAAGCTTGGAAGTATGACCATAGATGAGTATGAGAGGAGATTTTTAGAGTTACTGAAGTATGTTTCTTTCATAAAGGATAAACAGGTTAAGATTCAAAGGTACTTGAGTGGGCTGCCATCATTTATTAGTGATAAGATACAATATGATCATCCCAAGACATTGGAGGAAACTATAAGGAGATCCAAGTGTCTCTATGATCAGTATAGAGAAAGACCCACTTACCGAAAGGCTTGGGAAGATAAGAACAAAGGAAATATGGAGCAAAGGAAGAAGGGGGCCAAGCCACCATTCTTCATAAATAATTTTCAAGGACGACCAACTCCCAAGGAGTCCATAATGATAAAGGCAATGGGGCAAAGACCAAGGCAACAACCAATGAAGTGTTGGGGTTGTGAGGGGGATCATATGTACAGAGATTGTCCTCACATCACTGAAAAAGTGAGGATTGTCCACAATATACAAAAAGCTGATATAATGGAGGACATGGGAAGAAATGTACCTAGGATCTATGCGACCCTGGATAATAAGCAAGCTGAGTTTCAATCACATATGATTGAAGTGGAAGGTAAGATCAACAACCAACCCATTGTTATTTTAATTGATTCGGGAGGTAGTCATAGTTATCTAGATCCTAATATGGTGGAAAGATTTCAATTGCCAAAAAACAATATTGGGAAACCTTGGTCGGTACAACTAGCTACAGGAGAAAAAAGGAAAATTAATGAGATGGTTAAGACATGTCTAATGGATATAAATGGACTGAGCACAAAAGAATATTTGAATATTATACCTTTAGGATCATATGATTTCCTAATTGGTATGGATTGGTTGGATATGCATCATGTTGTTCTATATTGTTATAATAAGGCTTTTACTTGCTTGGATGAAGAAGGGAACTTGATAACAATACAAGGTATTCTAAGTGTTGTAACTATCAGGGAAGTTTCAACCTTGCAAGTGAAGAAAAGCTTCAAGAAAGGTTGTTACCTATTTGCAGTGCATATGGAGGAGGCACCCAAGGATAAAATGTCAAATATTGAAGATTATGCAGTCCTAAAGGAGTTTGAAGATGTATGTAGAGAAATATCAGGGTTGCCACCCAAGAGAGATATTGATTTCTCTATAAATCTAATACTTGTAGTAGCCCCAGTATCCAAGACTCCTTATAGGATGAGCACACCAAAATTGAAAGAATTGCAAATGCAACTTGAAGAGCTTCTGAAAAAGGGATATATACGCCGAAGTGTGTCACCTTGGGGTGCCCCAGTATTATTTGTGAAGAAAAAGGATGGAACGTTGAGAATTTGCATTGACTTTAGACAACTAAATAATGTAACAATGAAGAACAAGTATCATTTGCCAAGGATAGATGATCTCTTTAACCAACTGAAAGATGCAAAAATATTCTCTAAGATTGACCTCAAATCAAGCTATCATTGAGTAAGAATTAAAGAGGAAGACATCAAGACAACTTTCAGGATGATGTATGTCCATTTTGAGTTTACATTAGTGACATTTGGGTTGTCAAATGCACCAGTTGTCTTCACGTGTTTAATGAATGGTATTTTCAGAGAATACTTGATAAGTTTGTCATTGTATTTTTAGATGACATACTTATTTACTCAAAGTCTGAAGAAGATCATGAGAAACACTTGAGGATGGTGCTTCAAGTATTGAGAGAACATTGGTTCTATGCAAAGTTGAGCAAGTGCTCATTCTACTAGAGGTATATTCATTACTTGGGTCATATCATTTCAGAGGAAGGGATAGCCGTGGAATCGAAGGAGATAGAAGCCATTGAAGAGTGGTCAACACCAAGGAATGTTGCAGAGGTGAGATCTTTCATGGGACTTGTAGGGTTCTAGAGAAGGTTTATTGAAGGATTCTCAAATATTGCACACCTAATCACATCCTTGCAAAAGAAAGGTGTGATATTTGAGTGGACTTTTGATTGTAATAGGAGTTTCCAACACTTGAAGAGTTTGTTGACAAGTGTGCCAATTTTGAGAATTATTGATACTAATGAAGACTTCGTTGTGTGCATTGATGCATGCAAGGAAGGAATCAGTGGAGTCTTTAGTTAGAATGGGCATGTGGTGTGTTATGAATCAAGGAAATCAAAAGAGCATGAAAGGAATTATGCTACTCATGATTTAAAATTGGTAGCCATAGTGCATGCCTTGAAAATGTGAAGGCACTACCTCATGTGGAAAAGCTTTGAATCGAGGACTGACCATAATGGTTTGAAATATTTGTTTGGACAACCAACTCTAAATGTCAGACAAAGCAGGTGGTTAGAATTCCTGAATGAGTATGACTTTGATATAAAGCATACTAAGGGTAAAGAGAACAAGGTGGTTGATGCACTCAACATGAGAGTGCATGAGATGCATACTACAACCATTAGCATGTACAAATCAGATTTGAAAGACAGAATGTTAGAGCTACAAAATTGGATCAACACTATGTGGAAAAAAAGACAAAGCCCCAACAAGGTATTTTGTAGTAGAAAATTGAATTTTTTAAGTTAAAAGAGGATGAAATCCTCGTGTATAGGGGCAAAGTTTATGTACCAGATTCTCAGGAGTTGAAAAACCTAATATTACAAGAAATGCATAATGTGCCTTATGTTGGACACCTAGGTTATCAAAAAACCATTTTTGTTGTCAAGAGTCAATATTATTGGCGAGGTATAAAGGAATAAGTAGTTGATTTTATTTCCAGGTGTTTGGAATGTCAGAAAGTAAAGGCTGAGCACAGACACCCAGCTAGTTTGCTACAACCATTACCCATTCCCGAGTGGAAATGGGAAGTTGTCACAATGTATTTCATCACTAAGCTACCTAGAACAACCAAGCATCATGATTCTATCATGGTAGTGGTGGATAAGCTTACTAAAGTTGCCCCCTTTATTCCAGTAAAACTCGCGCACATGGCAACTAACATTGTTGAAATTTATATGAAGGAAATTGCTAGATTGCAAGGTGTACCTAAGACAATTGTGTTTGGCAGAGATCACAAGTTCACATCAAATTTTTGGAAGGAAATATTTAAAGGATTTGGGGCAAATATGAATTTTAGCACAACCTATCATTCAGAGTCAGATGGGCAAACATAAAGGGCAAATAAAGTAGTAGAAGATATGCTAAGAATGCATGTGATGGACAAACCGACGCAGTGGGAAAAATATTTACATCTGGTTGAGTTAGCTTATGATAATGGGTATCAAGCATCTATAAAGATGAGCCCATTTGAGGCACTTTACGACAAAAAGTGTAACACACCAGTGAGTTGGGACAACCTAATAGACTACGCACTGGTTGGGCCAAATTTGCTAAGGGAACTGGAAGAACAAATTGTAAGATAAAATAGAACTTAAAGGCTGCCCAAAACAAGCAGAAAAGTTATGCAGATAAATGCAGAACTCATAAGGAATTTAAAGTGGGTGACCACATGTTTTTAAAAGTGAAAGCTAGAAAGATTTCACTTAAGTTGGGAAATTGTTCAAAGCTAGCAGCATGTTATTGTGGGTCGTTCGAAATCCTGGAAAGGATTGGTCCTGTCACATACATGCTTGAACTCCCTGCATCCACATGCATTCATAATGTGTTTCATGTATCTTTGCTTAAAAAGTATGTGCTTGATGCTAATCATGTAATTGATTGGAATGTGATTCAGGTGGAGCAAGAAGGTGACTTCTGAGTTCAACCCGTAAGCATTCTCTCCAGGTGAGAGAACTGTTGGGAAACACTTTCCCAAGGTGTCGAGTTGCAACTACAGGGCTCTTAGACTTTTTGTTCGACTTTTTGTTGAAGCCCTGGAAGGGAAGTGGGGCAGCTAAAGGATTGTTGAGAAGAGAAGGGGTACACTTCCTAGGGTGGGACAGGCATGTGGGGAATGAGGGACTGTAGTTTGTTTGTTGGGGTTGGTACCTTTGTCTGAGAGTTTTGGTTGTGTATAGACCTTAGCTTGGCTTAGGAATCCTTTTCCGAGGTGGATTTTTAGCCCCATCTTGGGGGTGACCTATTGCTAAGTTTATGAGCAACATAGTCTATGGTTGGGAGGAATGCCTGAGGTCTACGCGCTGTTGATGGATTTCAACAAAATATAAGTGTCTTCTTATGTGTATTATTCTCTTAGTAATGTATATATACATGTTAAATATATTATGTATAACAATTGCATATATATTTGTGGGTGGATTATGTATGTTGTAGAAATGCATGTTTGTTGCATATGCACTATCACAGTTTATATGTGTTTCTATATTGTTCAACTGTGAATGTTTATGTTATTTTTGTTCATGGAATTGGTACATAATTATGTTGGGTCAGGCATGTATTGTTAGTTTTTCATGATTGTTGCAGATGTAGAGCATGTGATTCACATGGATATTGGTGGCCACCCACCTATTCCAACTGACTCCTCATGTCCATCTTTTGGTTCAACACATCCTTCTGTATTGATTTATAATTGTGAGTTCTACACTTATGGGGTTGTTTGAAGCCTCACACATTCTCCAGGTGGATAGGGGTGGCCTCTCGCCTAATCCAACTGACCTATTTTGTATGTTTTCATATCAACACATCTTTATGTACTTTCAGGGCGGTTTTGAGGCCCTAAACATTGTTTTTTTTACTCGCCATAGTCACATTGTAGACAGAGTCAAAGTCTGACGACGAAATGTGTAGTTCTCCGAAAGACCTTTCCTACAGGCTATCACACGCCTAAAACGGAGGTCGTATGCAAAAGTTATGACCATAGGAAGTTGAGGTACCAAATTACACCAACTTACCCATAGGGCCCACCTGACTTTTGGTGTTTCGCCTTCTAGGGTTAGGTTTTTGGATGTCTAGGTTTTTGGCATTCATGAGTAATATGAAAAGGGCCTATGGAGCCTCATTGTAATCCATTATGCTTAGACGGATGCACGTAGCAACCGCATCTCTTCTCAGAGATAGCTACCACCATTCGAGCAAGTTTCAATTTTGCAGTTTTATAGTTTCACCCTATTTCATTGTTTAATAGAAGATATTGTTCACTGAATATTTGTGTTATTCTTCCTATCTCTGTGTTTATGGTATTCAGTCTATAATTAGTTCGTTCCACTCCTAAATCTAGATCATCATGGTAGTTATTAAGTGTTTCATGTTAGATAATTATGTGGCAAAGGTCATGAGATTCTGATACTAGGCTTGAATCATCGCGCACGTTGGGAATCAGTCTTTGTGCGCAATTGGGACAAACTCCGTGCGCGACATAGGAATGGTTGCACACGTAGTCATATTATGAATTATTTCCATTGATTTAGTCGTTATCTTGTTAAACAACTTCAATAGTAATTGTATGGGTTCTACCGCGAAGCTAGAAATGTTGTGTGTGTTGAGGGACAATCGTCATAGTCGACACAATGACGGTTGAGTGCGTGGATTTGCTAAGACATAGTTTTTGCACGTGGTACGAGATTGATTGCGCGCACTAGGAAAACGTAGTTGCACATAACACAAGGCCAATTGTGTGCATTGTTGGTTTCAATGAGTTGCTTCCGCAGATGAAAGAATTGATATCAAAGCTTTCTTTAGCGAGTCGTAGTAGTAGAGACTTTACAATGTGGTAACGAGAGTCATCTAGTAGGCCGGATATGTTACAAAGTGGTATCAAAGCTGGGGATGTTACACAATTGCATTAGTCAACCATGTTGCATGCAATAAGGCATTAAGCATTTCAAATATAGGGTATTATGTGATGTTAGCCTACTTGAAGTTTGTCATGTTATTTTAGGACAACCGTCTATGTGGGAGATCGTATTGTTTACCACCCAGGTTTCGTAGTGTCATTGTCACCCTGGGAGATCAACTCTATAGGATACCAAAGGTAGCCACAACTACCACATCCTCTATGATCGCTACTAAGTAGTGTAGGAAGATAATCTATGAATGAGAGATTTGTAATCTTCATGGTCTAGTCATAGGGAGCAAAAAAAATCACCACGACCACTAAATCCTCTACAAGGGGTTCCTTTGTGCAATGGAAACAAGTAGGTCAATTTGTGTAAGAATATAGAGACATCTTCACCTCACCTACAATAATACCTCTATTCTGTTAGGTAAAGTGTACAATTAATTTGACATCGAGTGCCCCTCTACCAAATGTCCTTGCATACATATGCTAACTTATAGAGAACAAGGAGATCAAATGCCAAATTCAAGGTCTAATACAAAAATGGCACATTCAAAATAATCTCCTCACTCTTTGTGAGTTTTATTGTGTTGGTTCAAAAGAAGGATGGAACATGATGACTATATCTTGACTACAAATCCTTGAACAAAATTAGAGGTAAGAACCATTACGCCATCCTATGGATCAGGGATCTACTTCATTGGCTTAAAGTTGCCAAGATTTTTAGTGAGATCAATCTTAGTTCAACCTATCATCGAGTGCCAATTAAGCCAACTTATGTGTGGAAGATAGAGTGGTTGGCCATTCCTTTCGGCTTGACTAATGCATCAATGATGTTCATAATGATCATGAATGATATTTTGTGACCAATCAATGGTTATTTTGTGGTCATATACCTAGACGACATCCTCATCTCAACAAAACCTAGAGAGAGCATTTAAAGAACATTCAACAAGTATTGAGTACCCTATGGTAGCACACGTTATATGTCAACCTAGAGAAATTCTCATTCGACATGTACATAATTCAATATCTAGGGTATATTGTAGATGAGCATGGTGTGTATGTAGATTCAACGAAGATCTAAGTTACTTGCAATTTGCTAGCCCCAAAGAAGTTAGTGGAGCTTCGCAACTACTTAGACCTTATCACAAATTCAAGTTGGGGTTCTCTTGCATCATTTGGCCCCTAGGCCAACTGATCAAGGGTGGAGCTAAGGCCAAGTTTGTTTGGGTTGAGGCACAACATAAAGCATTTGAAGAGATGAAGCATCACCTACATATAGTGTCAATATTGATTTTGCCAGATATGGAACAACCATTAGAAATCAAGACATACGCCTTAGATTATCCCATCGGTGCATTCCTTGCACAACATGGACATTTGGTAGATTATCCTAACGATGCACTCTCTGACATGATTTGCAAATACACCACCATGTCAAGGAGCTATAGTCCATTGTATAGACCTATTGTAAGTGGAAACATTATATTTTGGGAAAGGAAATGATCATCCACATTGACCATAGGTCTTTGCAATTTATGTAGACATAAGGAAAGTTACAAAATCATTGCCATCTAAAATGGTCCACATATCTTCAATAATTTCATCTTAATATTGAGTACAATAAGGTAAACACCAATTTAATTGTAGGCTACCTCGATCAACCTTCGGTTATGGTACTAATCACAATCCTAAATTCTTGTGGACATAACACTCTAGAGTGGCCCCAGGTGTATAATGATGATCCCAACTTTGTTGCTACATACAAGGCACTAGTCACGGGTAAATAAATTTCAAAGTTCACCTCTAAGATTTGATTATGTGCCATTTGGGGCATCTTTGTGTTCCTTCAGGTGAGCATGAGAATATGATTTGAAAGGCACACCGTAGTCCAATAGCAACACATTTTGCCACGGAGAAGACAATGGAAGTGTTTAAGAAAGTACATCTATTGTCCAAATATTGGACACGGTGTCAACAAATATCTGAGATCATTCATTGCTTGTTCTATTTCTAAACTCACAATTAAGAAGCATAGACTATATACCCCTTTTGTCATTCCATATAAGCCTTGGGAATTAATGTCCATGGATATTTGTGTTAGGTTTTTTTCTCAACCAAGCATGGCAACGATTGTGTTTTCATGGCTGTTGATTGTTTCTCTAAGTTGGCCAACAAGAAGATTATCAAAACGGAAGCCATTACCAAGCTCTTCTTCAAGCATGTTTAGGTTCACATTGGATTACCAAAGAGCATTATTTTTTCGTAGGGACAATAGGTTTTTAAGTATATTTTGGTCAACCTTTGGTCCACGATGGACACAAAACCAACCAAATCAACCTCCTTCCATCCCTAAATTGATGGATAGAAAAAGGTAGTAAAGTACAAGATGATTGTACATATTCTCAGAATGTACAACTCCAAGCATCTGCATAAGCGAAAATTAGATATTTCCTTGTCTCCAACATAGCTACAACAAAACTATTCGTAGTTCTATTGGCCACAACCCTTTTCAAGTGTGCTTGGGGCTCTAGACATTAGGCCCATTTGATGTAGCCCTGCCAATGGCATTAGCACGAGAACTCTAGTCCTCCCATACTCAGAATGAGGCAAACAAAGCAACAAAATTTTGTTGAATGGATCCAACACCTCTAACAACCAATTCATGATATTATGTAGAAAGTAAACACCGAGTACAAGCAGTGACATGATCAACGTTGGGTTTAATGCAAGTTTTATGTTGATGACAAGGTATGGTTTCACTTCTAGAAATAATGACTCATAGGACATTGCAAGAAGCTTAGACCACTCCAATATGGGCCTTACACTATCCCCATGGTCATGGGTGAGAATGCTTTTGAATTGAATATTCCACCCTTCTTTGACTTACACTCTATATTAATGTGGAGCTGCTTCATCCATGCTTTCCACCTTTGTTGGATACCTTGAAGGTGGTAGAGAACTTGGACACTATAGAGGTTAACCATGACTACGTTGAACAATCTACGATGGATCGATCTCATGGACACCAAAATGAAGAATAATTGCTAGTAGGACATATAAATGTATTAGATTGTTGAAGCATGGAAGCTTCTTCACCAGGGCAAGTGTTTTACTAGGAACTTGATCTAGTAGAAGTTACCCCATTTGGTATAGGATTTGATGCAATGGGGACCATTACTACTAAAGGGGGAAGGACTGGTCCAAGTGGCCATCCAAGAGCTAAACAAAACCCAACATGAAGCAGTGAGCAAAAAAATTATGATCTCGACAAAACTCCCCTTTTTCTCAGACAACTCAAATTTATATAGCTCAACATTCTTGCTCAACCCTAATCATGCTAAGGTGGGGATTCTTAAATTTTAGAGTTTTTTCTTCTTAGGTTTGTTTGGCATTGTCACAAAATGTAGTTTCATCCTCTTGTCATGGGATTTTCGCAAATGAGCATAGTTATCACATCTCTTCTCAGAGATAAGATACCATCATTCTATTCTTTTTGTATCGCTATGTATTTGGCAGTTGTTTTCACCATTTGATTAATTGATGGAATTAGTCTTCATTGTAATACTCTTCTTTCAATATTATTCTTATGTTATTTCTGCATTATTGTGTTCTTTCATTTTGTTCTCAATCTAACTTGTATCATTCCAATACTCGATTTCAATATATTTCACACTTGCGTTTGACAATTTCACACATGCCCTTGCACCAAAAAATAGTGTGTGTACACAACTAACTATTCATCACCTCATTTCATTTACTTCTACATACATAATTCTTTGTCATAGTTTTAATAAATTATATCTTAAACTTAAGGTTGCCCAATTTAATTTGTATTGTCCATATGCCTCATATGGGGTGAAGCAATATGCCATTCACCTTTTTAAAGAGATGATGAGAAATTACTCATTTAAGATATTTGCATGGTATTACATTTCTTCTAATTCTCAATGAAATACATGTTGGATATTAGCCTCTTCCTATCCAACATTTGATGAGGGTGAGTTTTTTTACTTGATGTCCATGTGTTCCCTTAGTTGATGATCTATCTCCTCTTCCTTGAATTCGACCTGTGCGAAGTTGACATATACCTTATTGTTTTAAGCTGAAGTGAGAGAGTCCTTGTGAAAGTTGGGTGTTAAGTTTCGTAACATAATGCATTATGCTTCTAAGATGTGAATCATCTATCTTTGCTAAACCCAAAAATTCATAATGGTTGCATGTTGAGAAGCACAATGGTGCTCATTCTCATGCACTTTGGATGTCACTGAGAATAGAGAACTTCTATTTGACTAAAGGTATTTCTCATGTTTTCTCAAGGTTATCCTAAATTCCAATTCACCCATGTTTTCCATAACTGTTAATCCCAAGTCACAATTCCTTGCAAGTTCAACTAGATTGAAGAAGTCGAGGCCAGAGAAAGAATCTGTAACTAACACAATTAACAAAGAAGCTATACGCACCTTGCACTTCCTCTTGAAAAAATCCCCACCAATTTCCCAGAATTCCTAGGGATAAACACACAGAAATAAACAACTTGGGAAATACAATACTGGAAACAAACAAACCAAAGGCTAGAAAGCACCTTCCCTTGAACTAAATTCAAGATGTTGAAACCAATATGAAGATACATAGTTTAGATTATATAAACCATAACCTTGACTAACTCCCTTTGAATGTCTCTCAAATCCAAAGTAAAAAAACCAAAATTCTAGATAGGTGACCCAAAGGCTGAGACAGGTCTTGCCTAAAGGCTGTAGGTCGCACTAAAATCTAGAGCGCAGATGCAATAGACTCCAAATCCCAATTGAGTTACTATCCCACAATGTCAATGAGTAACCTTAAGATCACATCCAAGAGGCAAATCCATGGTTAAAGCTCGCATGTTGGAGTGATGAGAGATTGTCCTTGTGAGTCCCATCCATTTGAGAGATGTTTGATATGATTGGTGATGATTCATGTGAGAGTTAATGCATGTTCAACGTGTCCTTTCCATTTCTAGAGACATAAAGGGATAATACAAAATGATCTCCCCCCATTTTTCTGTAGTTCCCTGTGCCTATAAAAGTGGCTTTCTTTTCCCATGGATCAACTTTTGAGTTGAGAATGTGCATCACATGGTAAAATGAAGTTTTGAGATGGATACTTGCCTCCTTTTTAGCTTGAGCAATGACCAGTGCAAACCTGTTATCCAAAGGAGTTGTTTTCACTAACATCGCTTTAATAACCACGCTGGAATCACCAATGACTATCGAGGATTTGACCTTGGCTTCCTTAGCCAAAATAAGACCTCGTAGAGGTGTATAAGCTTCTGCTTGGTTATTTGTAGCTTGTCCTAGTCCCCAAGCATAGGTTATTTTCATTCTTCCTTCAAGATCATAGATGATCCCTCCTGTGATTACCACTCCTCTTCTCAATTTAAATCTAACCAATAAATTATTTGGATATTTTTTGAATCTCAAATAACGCTAGTTACATTGTGTTATTTAGCTTGGTCAAAAGGATTGGTTCCCTTTTCTTATTTAAGTTGTTTAAATCATATATTTGGTTTATCATTCCAATAGGCTAGTGAAACATAAAAACTTGTAATGGTGAGGTTCACTCCTTGGTCATCTATATATTAGTGTTTACCTCACCCCCCTTTGTGGATGAGGCGAGATTATTTGCAAAAGCTATAGGCTATGGTACCTTTAGATCCATAAATGGAGTTGCCCTATGGCGACTTAATTGTCGATCCTTCTATTGAGTGGATTTATAATTCATCTACTTTTTAACCCGAGAGACCTTGGCCTTTAGAAAGATGTTGCCACGTGCATGCTCAAAACAAAGCTTGCAACAAAACATAGTATGTTCACAATCCAAAAGCTATGTCTAATGACGATTATTGCACTCCAACACAATTTTATTTGGAAGAACATTGCTCACATTTACATAAATGCAAATTTTAGGAAAGGTGGCAATGAACTTGAACCTCTCCTTGCCATTGGGTTCAAGACAACAAACTTACCCAAGATGTTACCAATTTCAAAAAGGGACTTCTTGCTCTAGTATTTAAGCGGGAGACTTCTTACCCAAACTAGAGCCTATATTAATGATTATATATGTAGGTTGAAAGCATGATTCCATGGATTCGTAAAAAAGGTCATTATTGTCCATAAACCAAGGATCCTTACCAATAACATGTGCTCTATTTTTCTTTGCTTTGTGATAAATTTGAGAATAAAAAACCTTTTGCACCTAAGTGGATCAAAATTACATTCTCTAATAAAGAACTCAAAAAGCCAACAATCCACTTGAAGAAATGTGTTAGTAATGGGCATCAACAATTAACAAATAAGTCTCTTCCTTCTTAACCCATTCAATATCAAGCTTTGGAATCAGAATTGAGAATGTTTTATCCGCAATGAATGATGAGTAGAGGCTTTCTTAGACTAGATATGATTAGTTGGAACCAAACTGACATAAACTTAACTCTACTCAAGGGTTTTTTTCGAATGAAGTCAAGTATACTTAGATGAAGTTGATTTACCTTCGATAACCCTTGAGAAGGGATAAACTTTTGGAGCCTCAAATGAGGAGATCATCCACCTGCAATGAGATCCTCCATAGAGACAAAATATCAAATGCAAGGTTGATTCCTAAATGTTATAATTACTAAGAGTACAACCATCTTTCGTTGGTCCATTGACAAAGATTGGCCTCTATTGGTTGGGAGGGATCCCCTTCTTGCCTTGGGGTTTTAGTTTTCACATTATCAATGGTGTCCTAGCTCTCCACCTCTAGGGTAATAGTTATCTTGATAAGGGTTTTGACAAAGATTTTCATGTCACTTTTTAGGTGAAGAACAAGAAGCAAAATTAGTTCATTTTGAATGTTGTAGTTAGGCAAAGTCTTGTCATATTCTTTTTTCTAGTCGACAAAGATGAGCCTTTGCTGGTTCGTGGGCATTTTGGCCCTTTGCTTGGCCAAAATCGATCCATGGATTTGATGTGAACGACCAGACCTAACGTCATTGGAATCAACATTTTAATCAACCCTAATACATGGCATCGTGTTGTGAATGATAACTTGGGAGAATAATTGCGGAGTATTGACCAGCAAAAGAAGGGCTTTTTGGTTCATCCTTCTTGGTCCAATGATTGATTATTTCAAGCTTTAAAACCCCAACGAGGATGTTCATTATCTCCTTTGATAGCTTTTCCATGCACTTCTTGTAGAAGGCCACTTAGTGCTTTGTGATGTTCTACAAAATGTCATAGATCTAAAATGTTTGTTCTCCTTTCACTATGATTCTCATATCTATGTTGGTGAAGCGATGACATCCAAAATCATGGGTTTGAATGCCTTGTAATGAAGAATCTTTAATTCTACAAGATCATTGGGACAAGCACTGATCTTGATCAAACCTCAATCTCACCTTGAATGTGTTACAACCATGACTCAACTAGCTCATTGGGGCAACCATTGATCTTGATCAAACCTCAATCTCACTTTGAATGTGTTACAACCATGACCGTCTTCTTTCAACTAAAGTATTGAATGAATCCATTGTGGTGATTCTTGAATGATTGCATGCATGGATTTAATCTATCCCCAAGATATTGACTTTCATTCCCACAATGACAACAATGATGCCCTAGAGGATAAGAAGTGAAGAGAGGAGATTTTATATTTGCATAAGCTATTTTAAGATGCCATAGGTTAGGGGGATCTCATTGTTATTATTCCTATTTTTGTTTATATACATACATAGAGGAGGGAGGAGATCACTTAACAAGCATACATAATCCATCGACAACTAATCAACTACTAAGTTAGTAGGGACAGTCACCTCTGTGAATGCTTAGTTAGCACAAGGATCATGCTATATTAAGACTTTTTTTCTTTTTTTTTGTGACTGGCGGAATCAACAACTCACGATTTGCGTGACTCGGGGTCGATTTCCGTCTGCTACCTCTATAACCTCTAGGTGCGTCCACACAACCCACGAGCATGGGGCATGGGTAAATCGAGGTGAGAATCAAACTTGAGACCTCCTTTTTACATTTCCTTCCATTTACACGACACTTGCCAATCGGTCTACACCCCTGCGGGCTCTATATTAAGACTTATATCCTACCCCAATAATTAATTAATTCCAAATTAATGAATTAATACTCAACATAAAAAAAGACATTGTCTAATTGTTTTACGAAAAGACTTTTTTTGTTGGAATCCGACAATATAAATTTGCACGAAATCACTATTTTTTGTTGTTTAAAATCCATTTCTGAATGCAGAAATGGATCTAGCGTGCTGAAAAACTCGTGGGGCACTCAAATTATATAGAAATAATCACTCAAATATGTGGATCTAACAATTTCTGCAAAAAAAAAGTGTTTTTTTGGAAAAAAGAAAAATCACCAAAAACTCTCCCCAATTTTAAAGCAAGTTATAAAATCTCAATTAAATTATGTATATATGGAGAATTCTATTATTGTCAAATGATTGATACATTATATGACGGGTTCTAAAGTTGGGTAAGAGGTACAAAAATAAGTAGTAGTCTAAACATTTTAAGTTTTGGTTCTTTTTTCGGTGTATTTTTCCGGAATATTTGCCCAAAATTTAGTGAGAAATTGTTAGATATGTAGATTTGAGTGATTATTTCTGTATAATAAGACTGTCTCAGGGGTTTTTCAACATGTTGAATCCATTTATGCATTAAAAAATGGATTTTAAATAATGGAAAATAGTGATTTCATGCAAATTTGTATCACCCCATTTTGAATAAATAAAACCAAAAATTAAAACAGTGAGACAACACCCAAAAACAAGTGTTGCATGGCAGCGTAGTCCCTGTCAGGTTGGGATGGGAGTAAATGCAACCTAGTACAAACACGTGGCTAGAAAGTTGAAATACATGTGGTTTGCATGCAAAACATAGTATTCCCGAATTAGTTATTCCTGAAAAATATAAAAAATTATCAACATTTGAAAGGTTGTTGGACACAAAAAATTTAGCATTACCGAATTAGTTATCTTTAAAACAAGGGTTTCTGGACATAAAAGAAATTGAAATTTATGAAATTATAGGTTTCTGGACAGCATAAACTATACATACAAAAAATGTAATTTTATAAAGTAGATATTTAGTTTTATACATATGAAATATGTACTTTTATAATGGATCGCGGGTTGTTGGGCTGGAGGGCTCAAAATTGGGCCTCTGATGTTCTCTGCGATACAAAAATTTAGAAGCGGAGTTGTGGACTAGAGAAATGTATCAGAAATTAATAAATTATACATATGAAATATGAACCTTTACTAAATTAGATATTTAGTTTTATACATACGAAATTTGTAATTTTATAAAGTACGGGGATGAGATTTTATAGAGCATGCACAAAGCCCTCTTTGGATACTTAGCCAGTTTTTGGATCGCGGGTTCTCGAGCTAGCGGGCTCAAAATTGGGCCTCTGATGTTTCATGCCCTACAAATAGCACAGATAGTTTCGCGATATACAAAATGAGACGCGAAGTTGCGGACTATACAAATTTACCAGAAATTAATAATGTTTGTTACATATCTGTGGAAATTACATGAACATTTAAAAGCATATAATAGAATAGTAATAATGTGTGTTACATTTAGTTTGCTTTAAAACTAAGGCTTTTCTTCGACAAAAAAAAATATAGCATTACCAAATTAGTTTTCTTTGCACACGTTTTATAGAGCATGCACGAAGCCCTCATTCCATACTTAGGAAATTTTTGGATCACAGGTTCTCGGGCTGGTGGGCTCAAAAATGGGCCTCTGTTGTTCTGTGCCCTGGAAATAGCACCGAGAGTTCCACAACATACAAATTGACAAGCGGACTTGCGAACTATAGAAACTTATTATAAAATAAATAATGTCTGTTACATATCTCTGGAAATTACATCAACATTTAAAAACATACAATAGAATAGTAATAACGTTTGTTACATAGTTTCGTGGATGAAAACATAAAGAAATTATTATTCTCGAACTAGTTTTCTCTGAAGCAAAGGGTTCTGGATAGAAGAGAAATTGAAATCTATCAAAGTATAGGTTCTTGGACACCCAAAAAGTTAGCATACAATAGAATAACAACAACGTCATTCAAGACAAAAAAAACTTAGCATACAATAGAATAGCAACAACGTCGTTCAAGAGAAAAAAAATTAGCATACAATAGGACACAAGAAATGTAGCAGATCCGAATTAGTTTTCTTTGGAACAAACAAGAAAGGTTCCTAGAAACCCAAAAATTTAGTATACAATAAAGGCATTGTCGAATCAATTTTCTTTGGAATTTATCAAAAATTAATAATGTCTGTTACATGTTTCTAGAAATTTAAATGCGTTTGTCATATAGACTGGGATTGGGGCTCTCGTGGACTATAAAAATAAATAAGTACAAGAATTAGGAACGTCGAAAGAAGAAGTGCACGACGGTACAAAGGAAGACATGAAAAGAAGAAATTGGAAGTTACGAGTCTTTGGTTACAATTTTCTATTTAAAGAGGTCATAAGTGGATTGATAAAGAAAACACGATGACAACATAGACTTAAAGTGGATTGATAAAGAAAGCAAGATGCCAGTATAGACTTACTATGAAGCCGATGCGTTTTTGTTGCTGTCGTCGATGGTCAGTGGAGTCTTGTCGATCGGTTGTTGCCCTTCCTGGACGACGTTGTCCATTCTCTGTTGGAACCATTCTTCGATGTGGCTTTTCATGGGGGCTGTGTTGATTTCATCCCAGATTTCTATGTCGTAAAGGTCGTTTTCTAATTTCCTTAGATTCATTGAAATACTATGTAGACTCTGTTCAATTTCTTCATTGTGTGTCGCATAGTCCAATACCCATCGCTCTTGCTCATATAGACGATGTTCAACTATGTCGTAAAACTTTTCGAAAGACAACCCCTTTAAAATATCAACTTGTTCCTGGAAAGCTTCTTTGGTGATTGACAAGTATTTGAGAATTAAGTTTGGATCTTGAACCTCGTTGGTAGTTCCGGCTAAGTCCATTTGCAGCATGCTTGTGAATAAATCTTCCTTTTTTGATATGATTTGCTTACATGATTTGACAATGAGCTCCAGGTTGTCAACTTTCTTTTGCCATCATGCTTTTACTTTTTTGGTCCGCTTTGGGGAGGGGAGTTTCTCTTGTCTTCTTTTCAGTTCCGATGTGTTGACGACATAGTTGGCAAAAGGGGCCAATACCTGATCATAGAAATGTTGTTCATTTCTTAAATTCGCCTCCAAATGTTGTAGGAAATCATTGGCCTTCTTTTCGAAGGAAACTAAATTTTGCGATGTTTCCTAGGCTTCAGTAAGTAGTTGTATTCTTTTGTTGATGTTATTCTCTACAAGGGCTCTAGAGCATGCAAGGAGGGTAGAGGATTCTTTCATCTTGGCTGCAGTGGTAGCAGGCACGATTTTTGCCAAAGGACTGGAAATTTTTGGTGTTGCAATGAAAGCTTGCTCATATTCATTGAGGCGGTCTTTTAGATTGGCATTTTCCATCTCAATTCCTCCAATGGAATCACGAAGAATTTCACTGGTTACCTGGTGAAATGAGGAGATTTGGGACGACCGCATTTTCCTAAAGTTAATCTCTGTGTGAGATTTGCCTTTCCTGTTTGTTACATATTTCTTTTCAATGACCATACTTTTAGATTGGCTATAAAAAATAGTTCTCTAGATTACGAAGGATTCATCTACGTCAAAAAATTCGGTCTCAGATATTTCCACCATGGATGACCCAATTTTTCACATGTGCTCAGTTTCAATTTCAAGTTGCAGTTTTCCACTTTCAATTTTGGGTTCCTCCGCCTGCCCTGCATTGTTTTTTCTCTTCTTCACCAGTGGAATTTTGTGAGAACTATCAATATTTATGCATGGAGGGTTCTTATCTCCTCCTTCGTTCAAAGATTTCTGGGTTGCTTTCTTACTGGGGTGGACCGTCGAAGTGATGCTTCGTGATGTCGTGCTCTTGGGAGTGTTGGCGGGGGACTGGGTACTCTTCTCACTGGATACTTTTCCATGTTGTCTGTACAATTCAGTTGCGCTTTGCAATGTCTCTACGTCGCAATCGGTAGAAGCAGGATTGTTGTCGACACTGTCCCTAGCTTAGGTCAGGTGTCTATGGATTAAAGGGGTGTTAAAGCCAACAACCAATAAATGTTCTCGAAAAATGCCATTAGGGTCAAACCCTTTTAGCCTTTTAGCGTACGTTAGGTTCAATTTCTTGAAATGGGTGGCAAACTCGTCAATCTTGTTGATGTTTCTGCACACAAAGTATCCGACTTTCTAAGGCAGAGGAATGAACTGTTTTTTTTTCTTATCATGGAAAAAATGCAACCAATGGTTGTATTTCCTTGCTATTTATGCAACAAACATCTTGTCCGTGATGTGGCATGGAAGGAAGGCAATATTTTCCTTAGAGCCAAAGACCATGAGAACACTGATTTTCCTCTTGCTCAAGTGTGCCCTTCCTGTTCAAAAACTTGGTTGCGTGGCCAAACATCCGCAGAGCATCCTTGCCTAACAATAAATCTTTGAAAACTGAGACAAACCCATTAAAAAATTCATAAAAACAATGGGAGGCCATGTGCCTCCACAGGGCCTCGTACCAGAATGTTACTGGGTCGAATCCACAGTTTAGTTTATTGGAAAGAGAAAGTTTTGGAAACGGGCARCAATGCAKAATTGCGAAAATTAAGTAGGATGATATATAAAATTTATTYGATTCTTTGAATCGTGACAACTAGGAACAGAGCTCAATGGAAATTAACTTCCCCCAATCGAAAATGTATTGTTCCTTGACTGTGAAATACAAAATATAAATAATTATATGGGAAATGCTTGTCATGGATGCATGTCYCGTTATTCTTGTAAACAACCAAGCAATTTCCYGGAATGGATTTCTAAAGGAACTTACCTACAACCTTGTGATATCTTCAGGAACTRTTGTCGGGTCTTCGAGGAAGTYGRCTAAGATGTCCATCCYGTTATCATGTTTTTCTAGAAACTGCTTGCAGTCTTGGCMTCTGAACGTCAATGTTGGCTTCGGTAATTTTAACATCTCGCGAAAGACCTAAGGTGACAAAGAAATAGGAGAATGGTCGCGCAATGGAATAATTCTTTTGCCTKGAATATATTTTTTGGCGCACCAAGAGACCACCTCCTTGTAGTCAAAAGCCTCAGGGATGTAGCCTGCACGAGCGATTCCAAAGGTCCAAATCACTTCGTTCTGGGCAGAATGGGATGAATAGTAAAAGTATGCCCTGGACCATTGGAAGTTCTGGTCCTCGTGTGCAAACGTATTTACTATATCTCCACAAAATTGTTGTCGACCTACTGCCATAAGTCTACAAGAACGTTTGTTTGCTCTAGACGATGAATGAAATGAAAAGTTGGAAGGGATAATATAACCCTACGCAAATTTTGGTCCAAAGCGTGTGAATCGGAGATGTCCTCGAGACTTTCGTTGATTAATGACAATTTGGACGGCTGTTGCATGATGCGTTGTTAACATTAAAAACTAGTAATTGCATACATAGAAAATGCAAACATGGCGGATATTGCAATCAACGATTAAGCAATGTAGATTTTTTGAGCGGCCCAACACAACGACGCGTGTTCGAGATGAAGAATCGGAAGGGACAAAATATCTCTCTGCACATCTTGGTTTAATGCGTAATAATGGGAGATCTCCTCGACTGTTTCGCCCATTAATGACAATGTTGATGGTTCCTGCATGGTCAGCTGTTAGCATGAAAGGTTTCTAATTGCATAGTAAGAAAGTATAGAGGTCGCGTGCACCGGAAAAAAACAGCTACAAAATAGGGTTGCAAGGTACAACCATTGAAGGTGAGGGCGCGAGGGTCAAATTGTATGTATCATAACTTTTTGAGTGCAATGCGTGTAACAACAATGAGGGTATGGTAGAACAGCCGGAAGGACAAGAAGTTAGTGGGGATGGAAGGTAGCGAAAGATACTTTGAAACAATTGTGAGCCGTGGTAGAGTGAAGAGCGGACGATGTCAAAATCCGGTAGTCAATTTGTATATTGCACAGGGTGCGATGCCACCTGTTTCGTACCTCTGTGTCCAATTGTCACTATTAAGAGCTAATTTAGTATTGAAAATAATTTTTTAGATACTGTTAGATACTTCATAGGGATTAGCATCCGTAAACAATGACAATCTCCACCCCGCCAGCCCTGCATTATGTGTGTCAATTTGTATATCACAGAACTAGAAGCGTTGTTAGGAGGACACAGAATAATAAAAGTGCAATGTTGAGTCAGCCAGTCCGCAGGTCCGCTTGTCAATTTCTATATCGCGAAATTCTGGGTGTTATTTGTAAGACACGCAACAATGGAGGCCCAATTTTGAGCCCGCCCGCCCGAGAACCCACGATCCAAAATCTCGCTAGGTATGGAATGCAAAATCTGTACATGCTCTATAAGATATCATGTCCATACTTTATAGTCCCATAATACACGGGAAGAAAAAAAGGGAAAAAGGACGAAGTAGTTAGCAGTGGAATTTTAGATCACGAAAATTTTGAGTGGAAGATGTATATAACGAAACAAAAAGAAACAGAGTTCAATTGCGCCAACTCGGCAACCGCGGGCATAAAATTCACTAAGTATGAAAAGGAACAGCAGGCGGTCTAATTCGCCTTGCAAGGATATAGATGGAGATGAAACTGGCGCCAACCCGACAACCGTGGACATAAAATTGGCCAAGTATGGAAAGCAACAACGGTCGGTCGGATTCGTTGTGTGATTATATAGATGGAGATAAAGATATGTCAACCCGCCAACGCTGGGGTTACACATTTCGTGAACTCGACAACAGGAGGATCCAAAACAGGCTGTGAAGGTGTTTTCAGAAGACGCGAGGCCCCTACATTCTAATTGTATCGCTCTGAACATTTGAATGCATAATCTGTAACACATAAGATTAGACGATGTCGGAATTCGGTAGTCAATTTGTATTCGGTAGTCTAGTTATATATTTAGTCGCGTTTCTATGATCGCGGGTTCCAACGTTGGCGTGTTGACATATCTTCATCTCCATCTATATCCTCGCGTGGCGATTTGGACCGTCCGCTGTTCCTTTTCAAACTTAGTGAATTTTATGCCCATGGTTGCCGAGTTGGCGCAATTCAACTCTTCTGCTTCTTGTTTCGTCATCTACATGTACCACTCAAAATTTTTGTGATCTACAATTCCAGTGCAAACTTCTCCGTCCTTTTTCCTTTATTTTCTTCCCGTGTATTACAGGACTATAAAATATTGACATCATATTTTATAGAGCATGTACGGATTCTGCATTCCATACCTAGCGACATTTTGGATCGCGGGTTCTCGAGCGGGCGGGCTCAAAATTGGGCCTCCATTGTTCCGTGCCCTACAAATAGCACCCATAATTTTACGATATACAAATTGACAAGTGGACCTGCGGACTGGCGGACTCAACATTGCACTTCTATTGTTCCGTGTCCTCCAAACAATGCTCCCAGTTTCGCGATATAGAAATTGACACACGAAATGTAGCGCTGGCGGGGTGGAGATTGCCATTATTTATGGATGCTAATCCCTATGAAGTATCTAAAAATATTTGAAAAATTATTTTGAATACTAAATTAGCTCTTAGTAGTGACAACTGGACACAGAGGTACGAAACAATTGGGATTGCACAAATTTTGAGTGGAAGATGTATATAACGGAACAAAAAGGAACAGAGTTCAATTGCACCAACTTGGAAATCGCAGGCATAAAATTCACTAAGTATGAAAAGGAATAGCGGGAGGTCCAATTCGCCATGCGAGGATATAGATGGAGATGAAATCGGCACTAACCCGACAATCGTGGACATAAAATTGGCCAAGTATGGAAAGCAACAACGGTTGGTCGGATTCGTCGTGTGATTATATAGATGGAGATAAAGATATGTCAACCCGCCAACGCTGGGGTTTCACATTTCGTGAACCCGACAATAGGAGGATCCAAAACAGGCTACAAAGGTGTCTGCAGAAGACGTGATGCCCCGATGTTCTAATTGTATCGCTCCGAACATTTGAATGCGTAATCTGTAACACAGAAGAGTGAACGATGTCAGAATCCGGTAGTCAATTTGTATATTGTGACATTTTGGATCGTGGGTTCTCAGGCGAGTGGGCTCAAAATTGGGCCTCCATTGTTCCGTGCCCTACAAATACCACCCAAAATTCCGCGATATACAAATTGACAAGCGGACCGGCGGACTCAACATTGCACTTCTATTGTTCTGTGTCCTCCAAACAACGCTCCCAGTTTCGCAATATAGAAATTAACACACAGAATGCAGGGTTGGCGGGGTGGAGATTGCCATTGTTTACAGATGCTAATCCTTATGAAGTATCTAACAATATCTAAAAAATTATTTTGAATACTAAATTAACTCTTAGTAGTAACAACTGGACATAGAGGTACAAAACAGTTTAGATTGCACAAATTTTGAGTGGAAGATGTATATAACGGAACAAAAAGGAACAGAGTTCAATTGCGCCAACTTGGCAACCGCGGGCATAAAATTCACTAAGCATGAAAAGGAACAACATGCGGTCTGATTCGCCATGCGAGGATATAGATGGAGATGAAATTGGTGCCAACCCGAAAACCGTGGACATAAAATTGGCCAAGTATGGAAAGCAACAATGGTCGGTCGGATTCGTCGTGTGATTATATAGATGGAGATAAAGATATGTCAACCCGCCAATGTTGGGGTTCCACATTTCGTGAACCTAACAATAAGAGGATCCAAAACAAGCTGTGAAGGTGTCTACAGAAGACGCGAGGCCTCGACGTTCTAATTGTATCGCTCTGAACATTTGAATGCGTAATCTATAACACGGAAGAGCGGACGATGTCGGAATCCGGTAGTCAATTTGTATATTGCGGAGGGTGCAATCCCAATTGTTTCGCACCTCTATGTCCAGTTGTCACTACTAAGAGCTAATTTAGTATTCAAAATAATTTTTTAGATACTCTTAGATACTTCATAGGGATTAACATCTGTAAACAATGGCAATCTCCACCCCGCCAGCTCTGCATTCCGTGTGTCAATTTCTATATCGCGAAATTGGGAGTGTTGTTTGGAGGACATGGAACAATAGAAGTGCAATGTTGAGTCCACCAGTCCGCAGGTCCGCTTGTCAATTTGTATATCGCAAAATTCTGGGTGCTATTTTTAGGGCACGGAACAATGGAGGCCCAATTTTGAGCCCGCCCGCTCGAGAACTCGCGATCCAAAATGTCGCTAGGTATGGAATGCAGAATCCGTACATGCTCTATAAAATATCTTGTCCATATTTTATAGTCCCATAATACACGGGAAGAAAATAAGGGAAAAAGGACGGAGAAGTTCGCAGTGGAATTGTAGATCACGAAAATTTTGAGTGGTAGATGTAGATGACGAAACAAGAAGCAACAGAGTTGAATTGCGCCAACTCGGCAACCGTGGGCATAAAATTCACTAAGTATGAAAAGGAATAGCGGGCGGTCCAATTCTCCATGCGAGGATATAGATGGAGATGAAGATATGTCAACACACCAACGTTGGAACCCGCGATCATAGAAACGCGACTAAGTATATAACTAGAAATCGATAATACACGGGAAGAAGACAAGGGAAAAGTATCTCGTCGAAGAACATCTAGTGTTTGATTATTAATGCAAATGATTTCGAACCCTTGCTGAGTTCTCACCAGTTAAGGCATAAATTGCAGATCACAGGAGTATCTTTCGTGCCACTGTGTCCACTTGTCACTAGTAAGAGCATTGTTGATGTATATTAGGAAGGACACGAAGTTGTTGGGGATGGAAAGCAACAACATATACTCTGAATAAAGTTAATGTATACGAGGAACCCGCGGTGGAATTGTAGATCATATATGTTTTGAGTGCAATATGTATATACTGGAACGATAAGCAGTTGGGTTCGCAAGCGGCGGCCCCACAACGACGACCATAAAATTGGCTATGGAAAGGAACAACGGTCGGTCGGATCCGTCGTGTGAGGATATAGATGGAGATGAAGACATGTCATCCTGCCAACTCTGGAACCAGATACCATAGAAAGGGAACTAAGTATATATCCAGAAAGCAATAACGAGCGGGAAGAAGAAAAGGCCAGTTCATATGCGTCAATCCGGTGACCGTGGTCATAAAATTGCCTAGGTATGGAAAGGTGCAACGGTCGATCGGATTCGTCATGTGAAGATACAGATGGAGATGAAGATATGTCAGCGCGCGAACCCTGCAATCGCCCATCATAGAAAGACGACTAAGTATAAAACCAGAAAGCCATAATGGACGGGAAAAACAAAAGGGGAAAAGAGATAAGTATCTGACAGTCGATTTTTTTTATTTTTTTCTTCGTTTATTAATGGCAATGTTTTCGAACCCCTGCTGGGTTCTCACTAGTAAAAGCATTAACTGTAGATCACTGAAGTTCTTTGGCTGCAAGATGTATATGACGGAACAAGGGACATAGGTGTTGGGTACCGCGAACCCGGGGCCTGGTGCCCAGATAACTAGCTAAGTATTGGCCAAGACAAATGTTTGATATCTATTTCAATAGTATTCATACTAGTATCTATCAATGGAGAAAGTTTTCATATTTATCTGAATAGTATTCATACTAATATATATTAATGGATTGTTTCTATTTCAAATGCAAATGATCTCCCAATTTGCAAGATG
>ML804393.1:114550-128752 GCA_009831015.1 Picea engelmannii
GACCAAAACTATTACGAAGATTAAACAGTGTTTTTATATGTATTCCGTATTGGCGCCAAAATGACAGGCAGCCAGCAATCCCGCCCGTGCAATGAAGTTAAGCAAGCGAGGAAGAAGTGAATTAGACTTGTTCATTCATGGCATAAACTAAACCTAATTTTCCAACGGACGGACGGACTAGCATGGCTGCAGGAGGAGCGGAGGGGCTGCTGGGACTGGAACCCAATTCATCCATCTCAATAAAGTATGGCAGATTATTTGGCGCGCACCAGGATCTCAGCTTACTGGAAGTCGACGATGGCATTCTCACAGAGATTATGCAAAATGGGTGAGCTATCCATTCTATTCCTTTCCTGGTTGTTCCCTGATTCAATTCTTTCCTTTTCTTTTTCGTTTACTCAAATTGAATATAATGATGATGATTTAGTGCTACAATAACACCAGGGTGACCATCAGAGGAAGCCGAGATGAAGAAGCTGTTCTATGCACCTCTTCAAAGACATATGCCATCAAGTTCGTTGCCACTTCCAACTCCGTTTTCTTAATACCCCCTCAAAATCTCGTCCTTCAAGATGAAGAAGATCACCGCCACCCACAGACTGAAGGTGACAAGCCCAGTGCTGGTGCATTTAAATTGGCCCCTGGCCATATGGAACTTATTCAGATTGCTCCGAGGTTGGAGAAGCTCAAGTCCCTTCTCAGTGAAAGGCCTTACAAAGAAGACGAAATAGGTGCAGAAATGGAAATGAGGGGCTTAGAGGGCTTATACAGGTGGGAGGATTTGCTAGAGAATATCCAAGCAAGCGAAGAGGAGCTGCGACTAGGTCTAAAAGGCCTAGCAGCCGTAGAGATTGAAGGCTACTGGAGGATTGTGGATGGCAAGTTCATGGGCTGTCTCCTGGATGTCCTTATTCTCAACTGTGTTCAGCATGATTGGCCTCTGAATGCCTTGAAAGCTGCAGATATTCTGCCCACGCTGGAGCAAGATGGGTATTCCAGAAGAATTGCTATGCATTGCTTGGAAGTCTATGGGAAAACAATAGTTGGGTTTGCAGAGGACGGGCAGCATGAAATGAGTCAAGTCTGGTGTCTGGATGAGAGGCTTGTCTGCTTGCACTATGCAAAGCAGCTCATGAGTGCTGGCAGATGGAAATTGGATGATTTCATGGAAGCTTGGAAGCAGAATTTGCCTTTCGGTATGCAGGCACGCATGGAAATGCTCAAGGGCGAAGCTTTGGTGGAGAAGTTCGGTGTAGATATGTGGATTAACCCATTCAGTGTCTCGTCTCTGCCTACCACTCCTGCAGAGCGTTTTGCTGCCCTATTTAGAGAAAGGCCCAGATGGCAGTGGCAAGATTTGGAGCCCTACATTCGGTATGCATGAATGAATGAATGCTGTATTTGCTTTTGGACATGATATATTAGGTTCTAAGAGGGATGCATTTCTAATACCATTATTTTCAGATGAAATGATCTATAGGTGAAACCAGACTCCTTTGTATTGTAGCATGTTTGTATTACTTCCTATGCAATGCATGCGTGTTCACATCGATCTGCAACTGCCGACTCTATCATTAACAGAGTTCTGCAACTGGATCTTGTAGGGACTTGCAGGTACCGGGGCTCTCTGTTGAAGGTTTACTTATAAAGTACACAAGAAAATCCCAGCCAACTGCAGATGCCTCTCCTATATTCAGTGCTAGATAAGACTTGTTGATATGCAAGGCATTTTGCAGAATGGTATGTTCCATTTCTAGTTACTCTGTATATGACATTATTTTTACAGAAAAAACCAGTGAGTATACTTTTATAGCTAGATATCAATAATTCGCTTTCCCCGAATTGAGGACCGCTGAGTCAAATTGAGAATACAAGTTAGGAAGGTGCATTTGGATTGTCCTCCATATTTGGAATATCCATTGTCATACTTAAATCATTAAATGTGCTCAGAATGTGAATCGAACAACTGTAATGTCTAATGTTACAAGTGCCATCTTGCCTCTTATTTTGGTCACAAAGTATGAAAATCTCTGGAAGTCAGTCAAGTATCTTGAATGCTCATCGAAACTTGTATTTCATATTCTTTAATTTCTCTATTTGTAATGGATGTATTTCACTTTTCTGATCTCAAGTGATGCATCTATATCTCCGTAGTTTATTATGTCATAAAAGTGAAAAACATGTTGCAGGTCTTGCCATTGCTGCCAACTGTGCGGTTCTGTGGATGATGTGGGTGTGTTTGGTGTCAAAATGAGTTTCACAGTTTGTAGAAAGCCATGCCATTTTAAGAATGACAGAGTTGCGGTGGTGGAGTTGTACTGTTTGCCTGTGTTGAAATTTGCAAAGAAAAAAAAACTAAGGATTAGTTTGAAGTGTATAGATGAAGACCAGACAAATTTGTTGCTTTACTGGTAACTTGTCAAGTTATAAAGTTGCTGCTTCCATAGCAAACTATTTGACAATTGTTCTTAATAATCCACGAGAACGGAACACCATTGAAAGTGTCCTTGTATCAGTCTCCCCGGTTGCTTTTTATTTCACTTATACCTTTTCGCACAAAGATTTGATGTTGGCTGAGCAAAGGTTGCTTGCAAACTTTTATTTTGGCTAAGCAAACTCTGTACAACTGTTTTCCTTGGCCCTGCTATACTGCAATCTTTTTGTTCTCATTACTTTTCCTGTTGGAGCAGGTGCTTTATGCATACCAAGGCAAGCAGCTCTGTTGACAGTGGTCTCCTTACCAAAGGGTTCCTTCTTCTACTGAGTACCTCAGACTTTGGCTGAAACCTATTTGTGCACAAGTCAAATTCATCGGCAGTTCATACTTTGCATTGAAATAGGAACTTCCAGTCTGAACATCAAGTTGTGCATTAGGTTCATCCACGTACTCAGTTTGTTAACTGGTCTCTTGTGCAGAAAAGCTTTTACTTGGTCCATGAGCACAACTGTTGCCATACCTTTTTCTTGAATCCAAATAATATGATTTGCAGACTCCAGAGCATGTTCACTAAGCTGATGCTACCATCCAAACTGGGCAGTCTGACGTAGCATGGGCACTTTGTGTTTTCTAGTGTAATTCAGATACTCACATTTCAAACATGATAGCAAATTTTCTTTTAAACGAGAATTTATATTATATGTAGATAAAGGTACAGTTATGCCTCATCTATTCCTTGAGGCATATTTTTCACAATTTTTTGACAGAGGACACTGAAAACTTCTGTCAAATCTACATTTTTCTGGATTTCCAAAATATATCCTGGTATATTCACAGAAACCTCTCTGAAAATAACAAAAAGATGAAGCAGTGAGAGTACATTTCAACCCAGACAGAACCCATATTCCTTAGTAGACTAGGAAAGGTAATGGCCTACATGAGACTGGTTGTAGGCTGAGACCAGATGCTAATCAGTGTTGTCATCTTTGTCGTTGTCATCTCTATCCTCTTTGGCTGCGGTGTCCCCGATTTTTAAACCATGCAGTTTTGGGTGTATCCTTCAGGACTGCCTTTCCAGTCTTTAACATATGAGATATTTGTCCACAACTTGTCCATATAATTTTCTAGATAGATTGTGGTGTTTTTCAGCATGGCTTCCTTATCTTTGCCCAATTGAAGTTCCTCCTGGATTTGTCAAATATCTGTTTTCATTGTCTCAGATTGCCTTTCATTATTTGGTGACCATGGTTAAGAAGGCCAATTGGATTCTTTAGTTCCCAGTTCCCACGACTTCTTCACAATGATCCTTAGATATATGCATAATGATTGGTCCATTGTACAATAGACAAGCAGAAAACAGGCCAAAAGGAGCAGAATGCATGAAGAGACTGAGATTTCAATGTGATAAGCCAATCTTAGAAGAGCTAATTTTAAAACCTTCCTCTTTTTACCTTTTTCTCAATCCAAAAAATACCATCTCAGAAGACGATTTTCTTCTTTTTCGTCAATATTTTCTCACTTCCTGATAATGGTAGGTCTTGAGAAGACAAATTCAGGAGCCAGAGTTTTGACCTCTGCGAATTCCTTCTATTGAAACCATTGTCCTGAAAGATAGCCTTGTTTCCTGAGTTCAAGAAAATTTATGTGATAAATGTTTTTCTCAATTGTAAAATGGAGGAGGCATTTATGTTGGATATGTTGTATTCTTTGCATACAGGAAGAGTGTGCATCCTGACAAGATATGGGTATTTTGTGATTCTTTTTTGGGTCCTTTATGGGACTTTTTATGGGTTTTGTGTGGTATTTGACCCATGGTTTATACGTATCGTATTCTAATACCACTTAGCGATTAGGGTTGAAGGATGTTGATCTGAAATGGATCCGAATCAATGAATGGGTAAGACTTAATACCTGCAAGCCAATTCAGCAATTAACGAAGGTTACGCAAGCTATGTAAAGCAATGCAATTGTAAAGTTGAATAAGACAAAAAATAATGTGAGAGGAAAAAAAAATTAAAGGGAAAAAAAAAGATAAAATAAGAGAGAAGGTAGTGGAAGGGAAAATGAAGGGTCATGGCTGTTGGCCTTCTCCCTACCCCCCCAACTCTCCCTATATCCTCCTTCACCATCATTCTCAATGGGCCTTTTGGCCAAGGAGAGGAGGATGGACAGAGAACCAAAAAAGCATTGTAGCCAGAGATTGTTGAAATACACTGAGCCCCATTCAAAGTTGGTTTTCTCATTTGGGTTTCCAGGGTAAATTTTGAGTTGTTATGTGTGAATTTATTCCTTGTTATGTGGTTTTCTCTGTAATACCCCTAGGCCGAACCCCAATTGTACATATGTTTTATAGGTTGGTGAGCTAGGATATTATAGGACAGTACCTATGTGACTGTTAGGCTCGAGAGCCTGGATTGGCTAAAAGGCCAACGTGCCTATTATTGTAATATGTAAACACACATTTTAATAAAGTACATCACTGCTTCCGACCTTCCACACAAAAGAGATGGGGGGCTATGTTAAATTTAGAGTTGCTGTTAAGTTCTTTTCAATTTACTAGACAATAATAGCATAAGCATGATCATTGAGAGAAACACAATCACAAGGTAACCAACATTTTATCTTGGGAAACCCTCATGGGAGAGAAAATCCAACAAAAACTTCCTGAATATAGATTGCCAATACAATGCCAAGATAAAAGACCAAACACTAGAGAATATCCTAGACTGAGCAATGTGCCTCTCCCTTCTCCTTCTTCTAACGACAGCTTCCTTCAAACTTGCGCACTAGATGAGTGACTTGAGTGAGTGTGAGAATGAGGCATCGTCCTCTCTTATTTATACTAGCTGGTAAGTGCTAGGGTTGTGTCTCTTCACCAAGTAGGGCCGACTTCTTCAACTAGTGGTTAAAACCACTTTAATTAGCCCTGGGGGCCGACTTCTCAATTAGCATCATATAAACATGGTTTGACCAATCCACAATAGGGGATTTGGTCATACATAAGTCCCGACATGATCAATCCACAAAAGGGGATTGATCTATAAGATAATAACTCAATTATAATTAGAATATACTTCACAGTTACAATATTTCAACATGCTAAACTCCTCTAGGATGGGAACATGGGCTAAGAGTCTAAGAAGGGGCTAAGCTTGAGGGCTTAATCCTAAAGGAATATTACTTTATTATTCCTAAAGTCTAAAGTATGGATACAACTTTATGTTATCCTAAGTTCCTTGGGGAAGGGAACGAATTACAAGTGGGAAAAGGGAGTCCCTTACGTGCCATGTGTCTTAAAGGACATATGCATATATATTTGGGGACATAGTGTAATTCCCCACCTTTTGGCTATTATTCATTTCATGCTTCTTACCATTTTTCATTGATCCATGCTACCATCCGTACTGGTACCCGATTCTGTTGCAAGTTGAAGAGTCGGGTTGTCAGGCTCGTGAGCATTCACTTGAGGTGAGAGAACTGCTGGGAATTAATTCCCAAGGTGCCAGCTGCAGCTACATGGCTCTGAGACTCCCTGTCTGGCCTGTTGCTGAAGCCCTGGAAGGGAAGTGGGGTAGCCGAGGGACTGTTGAGCAGAGAAGGGGCACACTTCCTCGGGTGGAACGGGCATGTGGGGGATGAGGGACTGTAGGATGGTTGCTAGAGGTCGAGCTGCAGCTACAAGGCTCTGAGACTTTTTGTCCGGCCTGTTGTTAAAGCCCAGAAAGGGAAGTGGGCAGCCCAAGGACTGTTGAGCAGAGAAGGGGCACACTTCTTGGGGTGGGACATGCATGTGGGGAATGAGAGACTGTAGGCTGGTTGTTATGATAGGCACCTGAATCTGAGAATTGCTATTGATTGTCAGATCTTAGACTGGCTTAGTACTTCCTTTGCCCAGGTAGAGTTTAGCCCCAGCTCAGGGGTGACCCACTACTGAGATTATGAGCAGTGTGGTCTATGGATGGGAGGAGCGTGGAAGGTCTGCACGTAGTTGGTGTTTAATTCACTAAAGATAAGTGTCTTTGTGTGTTTGTGCAAATGCCATGTTATGAATTATGATGTTTTGTTATGGAATTTCAATTGTTTATATGTATGAATTATCATCGTTGTATGCTATTATTATTCCGCTTAACTTTGTTCTTATGCAAAACATATCCGTATAATTAATGGTATTAGAGTGGTAAAAGATAGAGTTTTGCTTGATGTGGCCTAGCCTAGGTGTTGGGTACGTTAGAGCAATTTTGTTGAGATGCTGGTAATGGGTACGTTACATTCTCTGTCTTTGTGATGAAATGAAGTTGCTTTGCATTTTAATGACTGCTCTATAGATTGTTAATAGTTGTTGTGTAGTTAATGAGTCGTGAATTCAATTATCTTTGTAGTGTGGAGGTATTTCTTATTATTGAAGTGATTTAATGGCAAATACATGTCTCTCCTCCACCGTTGGGTGTTTTCGAAGATGGGAAATCAATGGTTCCCATTTTAGAGTTGTTGCAATTAAATAAGAAGTTGTTAATTTCGATTTTTTATAGTTGTTGGGAGAATTTATCACTCCTCCAAACTTTAACTCTTTATCTTGGTCGATTCCATTGCCTGGGTCAACTTTCTTTTTTTTAACAGAGATTGAAAGGAATTTGTATTAAAAGATTTGGGCCAGGGCAACCAATAAGCAAAGAGTTTTTACATAAGGGCATACAACCTGTATAAATTCTAAAACTAAAATGTAGATGGCAAAAAGATATTCCTTTCCTAGATGGAGTTTCTGATCATCAAAACTAATTACATCCTTACAAAATTGCCCAAGGTACCATATTACTTTGAAGTACATATGCTAGGCGTAAGAAGCAGAGTCTGGGGGATCCAAAGTCTTAACTGAGTGCTGAAACCCTTCTTCCGTGTCCATTGTGTTGAAATATTGTAACTGCAAAGAGTATTCTATTTATTTATTGAGTCATTATTAATTAGATCAATCCCTTGTTGTGGATTTATCATGTCGGGCATTGTAATTGATCAAATCCCCTTTTGTGGATTGGTCAAACCCTAAATATAATATGCAAATTGAGAAGTCGGCCCCAGGCTAATTAAAGTGGTTTTAACCACTAAGAAGACAAGTTGGCCCTGCCCAGTGAAGAGACACCTTTCCAACACCTGCCAGTTTGTATAAATAAAGGAAGCCAACGCCTCATTTGATCACTCACTCATTCGCTCACTCAGTGCACAAGTTTGGTAGTTGTAGTTGGGAGAAGAAGGTAGAGAGAGGCACATTGCTCAGTGGAGAATATTATCTAGTGTTTGGTTTATTGTCTTGGCATTGTATTGGCTATCTATATTAAGGAAGTTTTTGCTGGGTTTTCTCCCCCATGAGGGTTTCCCAGGATAAATGTTGTGCATCTTGTGATTGTGTCTCTCAGTGATCCTACCTATGCTATTGTTATCTAGTAAATTGAAAAGAAACCTACTAATAGCTCAAAACTTAACATGGTATCAAAGCTAAGCTTAAGAGAGCATCTTTTATTGAATAAAGAAAAACGTCATCGTTGTCGTACAAGAAAATTAGGGCTTTTTATTGAAGAGGAATTTCAACCTAAAAATCATCTAGAAAAGTGCGCCCTAGCCTAGTGAACTCTTTGGCACCTTCAACGCACTTTTTCAATGGATAGAACTCCCGGAAAGTGAAACCCTAGTTTTCATTGGTACCAGAAAACCAAAAAACCAGAAGTACCAGGAAACTAGAACCAGTACCAAAAGTACCAGTCCAGAATTCTGCTGGTCAAGTTTGAAGGGGTAAAACTTGGATTTTCAGAAATCTAACTGCATCAACTTACTCGCCTCAGCTCAGCGCATCTAGCCCCTGGATCAAAATTTCAAAATTTGAAGTTTGAAAAATTAGGGTTTTCTCATAGAACCCTAAGTTGCAGTTGCAGTTTCAGAATTAGTTGCAGTTACAGTATCAGCTGCATTACCAGTTGCAGTCACCCTTGAAGTTTTTAAGAGTTGGTAAATATAACTGTTGCTACCAGATGGTGCCACTACCTGCAAATACTATCAGAGGTATGTACTCACATATGTTTAAACTGTTAAACTTTAAAGGGTATTTGCAGGAGAAGGGATCTCTTGCCATAGATCCAGAAGGATCTCAAGATCCAACACATTCAGAGGAATAATGCAACCCAGGTTTGATTATTCTGGTATGCATCTATTTGTTATGACATTATTTTGATCTAGGTTGCATGTTGACCATCATACTAACCTTTGGTCAAAATTAAAGTCAAGGTATTAGATGGATTAAAGTTGAGATCATAGAGTTTATTCTCTAACCCAACTTTCTGTCAAGATAGCATTTTGTCTTAGTACAAAAGACAGGTTAAAGAAAGAACTTGTCATCTTGAGTGAAGGAGACTTGGAAGAAAAGGAACACACTCATTCTTGAGGACAAGACTCTAGGTTCCAGGTTTGATTAATTAAGTTGATAAGATTCAAAGTTGCACATGACAAAGTTGATAACTACCCCATTACAAGTAAACACTATAGTTGAGGTAGCAGTGTTTGAAAAGTATTATACTTGGTAGCATGTGAGCATATCGAGATAAATGCTTAATGTAATCATTTGCCAGATACAACTAACATCTCCTCTAGGAGAAACTTCTTGTGTTGATTCCAGGTTACCTTGGATGAATGTTTGATCACAACACTAGGAGAGTGTTGATCTCATTTCGTATTGTATTTCTTACTTTTGATCCTTGTTTCAGACAGGTCGCAAGTGAAAGCTCTAAAGGAGCTACTGTGAYGATTGTTCGTGCTATTGTTTTATTTACTATTATCAAAAGAGTATTATTCTTACTTGCTGTTTTGTTGACCTTGTTTCAGGTCACARGTGATAACCYYGAGGAAGCTATAGTGAAGGTTGYAKAAGGCAACAGATTAGATGAGACATGAAGCAGACTATGTACATRACCATATACATTCATGTACCAAAGAAGATGAAGAAGAAGCTATCTTTTGAAATCCARAGTATCTCATATGGAGATTGATTGTAAGGAGCAKAAGGCTCCAAATATGACCGAACATTAGAACAAGAACTCACAGTAGACTTGTTCAAAGGATAATGAAGCCACCTTAAYGGGAAGYAGAACTTGTTTGAAGTCTGACTCAACTTTTCATATTTAGACTTAGTATTCAACACCAAGTATACCCTGTAAGAGATGATGAAGTCCTTGTAGACTCTGAAGAAATCGAGAGTAAGCCTAATCTCAAAAAGGATCATATGAAGAGACAACTTCTAGGATTGGGAGACAGATGCCATGAGAAGACTAGATCGTAACTTTAGAAACTTATAGGAGATATGAAACCTCCTGGGAAGATTCCCTTGTTTCAGTGACAAAGAAGGAAGCCAGTCAGAAAGACTAGGATATGGATTCTTCTATAAGATTAGAAGAGAAGTCAGTATTGACTTCCAAGATTGATCTAAACAGATCAAGCATGTTGCAGATGTACAAAGCCTGATGTGTGTCTAGAGGATTCTCTCAGCAAGAGGGAGAAGACTAAGACGAGACACTTACTCAAGTAATTGAAGAAATGGTTCCAGTATTCATGAAGACAACCAGAACAACCATGATTCATATATAGTATGAGATGCAGGGGGAGCAATCCCCATATTTAAAATTGAGTGGCAATTGGTGCAATACATTAGTTGGGTCATGGAGACATGACTACAATAAAAGATAAAGTTACCTCCATGAAAGAAGAAGAGATACCTTAAGTATCAGTTATTGAGCCACTCTCAGTTTCAGATGAATTTGTTGTCGTGATGAAGTAAGAGGAGTTACTTTCAGATTTCAGCAGTCACAGTGAGAATGGAGCAACCATTCTCAACTTCAGAGCAACTGCAGGTGCAAAGTCCCACTTCCAGAGGAACAGTTGTAGAGAGAGTAGAGGACATACTCCCAGACGGTAAAACAGATAGTGCTTTGCAGAAAGCACACAGAGCTAGCACATGACTGTGCAAATTGAGTTGCAGCTGAGCAGTGGTATCGGGTTGGTACAAAGTGATGTGAAAATTTGATTTGAAGTTGAAGATAGAAATACTCATGTCTGCAAGATGAAGCAAGCTCCTAGAGCTCGGTATGGCAGAACTGGTAGTTTCCTGACAAACTTGGGCTTTACCAAGAGTAAAACTAATTATACCTTTACTTCAAGGTTATGAATGATGAGCCAGTTATATTGTAGCTACTATATGTAGATGATGTATTCGTGACAAGATGAAGAAAAGCTCATCACAGATTGTAGAAGAAGCTCATTGCAGAGTTTGATGAAAGACCTAATGCATTATCTCTAAGGTCTTGAAGTTTGACAGAGCCCAGAGAGGATCTTCCTTAACCAAGAGAAGCATGCAGTAGAAATACTAAAGAGGTTTAATATGTTGGAGTATAAATCCATGAACACACCCATGGGAACAAAGTTGAAGTTCCTGGTAGATACCTCGTCAGAATTGGTTGATGCTACTCTGTACAGACAGATTATTATTGGTTCGTTGATGTATCTGACTAATACCAAACCAGATATATGTTTTGTTGTGAACACCTTTGAGACAATATCTGGTAGAATCCAGACGTGTTCACCTTGATGATGCAAAACATGTGATGAGATACCTTAAGGGTACATTGGATTTTGGTCTCTGCTATACTAGAGATCATGACTTCAGATTGTATGGATATACTGATTCAAATTGAGTTGGAAGTGTTTCTGATAGAAAGAGCACTTCCGGATGTTGTTTCAGTCTGGGGTCAACCATGACTTCATGATAGAGTAGGAAGCAATCCAGTATTGCTCCCAGCACGACATAAGCGGAATATATTGCAGCATGTTCCGCCAGTGGTGAAGCCATATAGCTTCGGATGTTGTTGATAGATCTATTTGATTTGAAGATGGAAGCCACTGTGATCCTATGTGATAACCAGAGTTGTATAAAGATGATGTGTTCCATGATGAGTCGAAGCACATAGAGATTTGATATCACTTCATTCGTGATATGTTGCAGAGGAGCCATAAAGCTCCATTATGTTGGCACGGATGAACAGGTTGCAGATGTGTTGACCAAGCCTCTATCTCGTGTAAAGTTTGAGCACTTTCGAGATAAGCTTGGTGTAGTCCAAAAGGACCTCTAGAATTGTGTTTGGGTTGCATGCACAAGTTATCTTTGCCTAAGAGAAGAACATACGACCTCGAGCGAATTTTGGATTGATTTCAAATCAAAATAAAGCCAAGGAGCACTAGGATCCCACTGAGCTATACTCTTAGATAATTCCAAATTCGCCCTCATGAGGAATTGGTGAGTTCATAGATGGGAGCGGAAACCAAATAGAATCAGATGATCATATCCTCTCTTCACCATCTTAGGTTATAATGAATGTTATGTTCACATTTAGATTGTTGGCAAGTGGTGAAAGTGACAAATTTGATACTAAGTTGTGTGAATCTTTGTGGTGATTGTTTAACTTCTATCTATGGTATTCACAACGATTTACCCAATGCAAAGAAGAGATAGAACTCATTTGATCGCTCAAACATCTTGAAAAGACGAGTAAGGGATCGACTTTTAAAGATATATTGGACCTTTGCATCAAATTTTTTCCGTGTTGAAGATGGACACATCCTAGCAACATAACTATTCAATTTTGTAGCTACACTAGACCTAACAAATCTCTCTCTTCAGAATCCTTGTGTCCCAGAATTGAAGAAGCTCCAACATTGCCTTTGTAGATTCATTCCCACTTCAACATTTAATCATTAAGGTCAATTTTGGATTTAACAAGTAGTTCCATCAAAAGGGAAGAAGGGAGATCTTGAAATGGGAATCATCTCTTAGTGCTCAGGCACTACTATTCACAATAACATTGTTAAAGTATGTTATGTTGAACAAACTAAGTATCACTGTTGCAAGAAATGATCATGCTTGAACACTAGATTATTGTGCATTCATGGTTCGTGTTGTTGAATGATGGTTTGAGCATGGCGTGGTGTATGCACTTGGACGAAAGAGTGACATTGGTGCATGTAGACTATGAGACTCCAGAATAGAGGCCTTGGAATCGATTCATTTTGCATGTTGATGTTCAACAACGGAGAAACAACTAAGAGTCCCACTTATTATTTGCCATTGCTTGTAAGCTGGTTGTATTGTGTGCAGACAAGTCTTAGAACACAGGGTTAATAGAGGCCTTACAACCATCAGAAGAATAGAGAAGAACAAAGAAGGTTGAGATCCTTGTATAGGGCAGAGGACAAAAGACTAGTGGCCTTTGTTAGAATTCATGCAGTAAAGCAGAACAAAAGTGTCTTTTAAATTTCGGTGAGCAAAACAACTAGATCTTATATTCAGAAAACAAATCTATATAGCTAGAGTAGAGAAAGCAACAAGTGTGCTCAGATCTAAGCTAGTATAGATATAGCTAATAGTAGATCTAAAACTTTTCTTCCAGATCTAACCTAGAGCAGATATAGATCAATGTTCAAGGACAGTTTCTAGATTTGATAACCCATGATATTCAATGCTGATCTTAACCTTTATATAGATCTACAGATCTAAGCTCAAAGCAATCTGATCATAAACAATAAATCAAAAACTACAGAAATAGAATATATAGATCAGATCTAATGACTTGTCAATGCTGATACATGGATCTAGATAGGTCAAACAGTATAGAACTCAAAACAAAAATTCAGATCTGAAGATGATGAGTTGATAACTTACCTTGTCCTGAAGCCTTACCTCTGAAGGAGTCACAACCAACACAAGAGATGCAAAACCATTTGTAAATATGCTCAGACAAAGTCTAGCTCATAGATCCACCTTGGTTGGATCTCTAGCCAAGAAGTAAAAGAACTTTCTTGCCACCAAAGGGAAAAAGGCCACAGAGACTTCACACAGTCAAACCCTCAGCCAAATCAATTACCCAAATCCACATACAGAATTCCTGTGGATAAAAACCCTTACAAGAGGAGTGGCTTAAGGGAGGCCGTGGCTCAAAGGATAGATCTAGACAGATTTACTCCACAACAGAAAGGAGGAAGGCCGAGCCACCACAGTAACCCCACACAGCAGCAAGAGGAGAGGGGCCACACCACAGTAACCCCACAACAGTAAAGGGCCGCACCCTACAGGCTCACCACAGTAAGAAATAGGAGCCGCACCTTATAGGCTCACCACAACAGGAAAAGGGGCCGCACCCTATAGGCTCACCACAGCAGAATAGGAGGGGTCGCACCCTATAGGCTCATCACAACAGAACATGAAAGGAGCCACTATAGTCCTTAAAAGAAGCCGCATCAACACCAACAATCTTTTCAACAGTGAATGGATAGAGGGCCGCAACAAGAAGACACTTCAATAGTAGATAGCAAGGGGGCTGCAGCAACCTCAGACAAAACCAACAACGATAGACAAGGGTTGCAGCAAGGGAGAGAAGATCCGCTCACTCTAGAGACAAATGATAATAATGTAGGTTGAGAGGGGTAGGGGGGGGTTTTATTTATAGTTTAGGCTAGGGTAAAAGTAAATTAAATTAAAATAATTTTTATTAAAAATATCATGTTTAAATTAAATAATTTAAACATGATATAATTAATATTTTAATTTAAACACTATTTAACCCTTAAGACAAAACATCAAAACCCCAAATCACACAAGCAAGGGTAAGAGAGGGTTAAGGAGGGTTTACAAGGTGGCAATTCTCATTCATTCATTTTCATGGTGATCTTATTTCTTTATC
>ML804393.1:167405-195695 GCA_009831015.1 Picea engelmannii
TATCTTGCCTCAAAAAGGCAGTGGGACAATTCATTAGCACATCAGAGGAGCTTCCTTCTTTGGATGAGGAGGGATAGTTGGAGTTGGTTTCGGAGGAGGTTTTGGAGTTCCGGGAGCGGAAACTGAGGAGCAGGGTCATCAGAGAGTGTTTGATCAGACGGAAAGGGCTTCCAGTAGAGGACGCTACTTGGGAGAGCGAGCAGGTGTTGCAGCACTCTGGATTGGTATTGCTTGAGGACAAGCAATTTCGGGAAGGGAGGATTGTAATGTCCCTTTCCAAATAGGAGCTCCAAAGAGGAGGCGTAATAGTCTAAATCGCCTTGTTAGACTATAGCCAGGGCCAGAAAAGGGGTAAATAGGGTTACTAGAGGTCACTCCAATTTAAGGTGTTATGTTCAGAAAGTGACATTGAGCTAAAAGTGGTTAAAAACACTTTTAAGTCATTATGAGCTAAAATTAGAACAAACGAACTAAAATTAGAAGTCAACAGTGAATTAGGGTTTCAGCAGTGAATTAGGGTTTCAACAGTGAATTAGGGTTTAGGAAAGCTATAAGAGAAGGGTTAGCGACCTAATTCATCATTATGCAGATTATGACTTGTCATTGAGAAGAGAGGCACATCTCAGTAGAGATAGTTCAGTGGATTCCAGGAGGAAGACACCAGTTGGTTGATTTCGGTGTTGAGAGACACACCCTAGTCATTAGGAAGATCACACAGGGCTTCCATCATTCTTTAGCAACGGTTACACAGGGTCCAACAACAAGGGCACACTTATCCAGGGTGAGGGTGCAGCTTCTGAGGAGGTTCAGTGGATCGACTTGTCCCATCTAGGGAGAGTTCATAGATTCCCCTTTGACCTAGTTGAGAGGAAGGAAAGGTGCATCTTTTGCCTGGTTCCTTGTCAGATTCCGATGGAGGAATCATCTATGGCACATTTTCCAGACTTGGAAGTGCGACACTTTTGGCGGACACATTCGGGGTTCCCGAGCGAGCATAAGATCAGATTCAGGGAAACCCTTCCGACCCATTTCCCAGTAGGTCAGGGCGATCATTTTGAGATACTTCTCAGCCAATTTCGACAGTGGATTCACTAGGGCACAATTTTCCAGAGAGGGAGGGGCGCATTCCCCCAGGGGGATCCACCCGAGGTCCAGACACACCAACAGAGGGGCTGGTTAGTCACCAGAATTGAGAATTAGAGTAGGGTGCACCATTTGGGACAGTTTCCAGGCCTTTCCGAGAGGTATAGCCACCAGGGCAAACTTTTCGGACTTTCAACTGTTACCGCGCGAGTTGCCATAGTTCCAGCTCATCCTTTGACCCCGCAGTGCTCATCTACTACCGGGTATTATCATTTAGTTTGCTTATTGTATTCCGGCTAAGATCCTTTTGTCTTTTGATCTAGTCGAGTGATTCATTTTATTTAGCCTCATTCGACATTTGTACTCAACAGAGATATCATAATATCAAATTTGCAGTCCTTTATCGCATTTGTTATTTGTATGATCATTTATATGCTGTAAACAATTAATCCTACACACACATTAACAATGTTTCCTAGACTACCCAAGTCGGGAACATTACACAAGAGATGAGACTCTTGGCGAGATGCCAAGAGTAGGGACCTTTGGTGAGATGCTAGGAGGTAGAAATCCTTGGTGAGATGCCAAGGTTGAGATCTTTGGTGTGATGCCAAGATCTAGGTGATCTCAGATAGGTGGAGATGTACGTCCATCTAGAGATTAGGCAGGTTGAACAAATCTGTGTCAGAGACCACTTGTGATGATTAGGGTACAACCATACTCAGAGTATTTGCTAGCAGGCAACCATGTCCACTGCAGGGATGAGATTGGAGGGGTGAATGACACTTTCCTTGGTAAGAGGGAGTGTTGAGATTTGGGTATCTTGGAAAGTGCTTCTCTTGTGTTTGTGAGTCTCTAAACACAAAGGGGGACACTATGTACCTTGTACTTTATGACTAATTTCACTTTGACTTATGAGATTTAAGTCAAAAGTGAAATTTTGTCATTTTAGGCAAAAGTGACATTTTATTCACTAAGTGGGTGAATGAGGGGACATAAAGTGAACTTAGGAAACTTAACCCAAAGTGGGTTTTGAGTTGAGATTCTTTTGGAGAGATCTCAACCATGGATTAGAGATGGCTTGGGGTGATCCTAGCCATCCATTTTCTAGGTTTCCTTATGGATGGTTCAAGAGGGGCACATAGGGCCATTCACTCATTTGTTCACTTGGAGAGTTTGAGAGAGAGCATTGAGATGAGGATGGAGGCTATGGTTGAAGGAAGCTTGGGCACCTCCTTTCATGGAGGACTTATGGAGGCTTAGACCCTTGTTTATTTGTGGTGGTTGTTCTTGCTTGGAGGAGGGCGCACTACAGGAGGAGGGTGCACACTTAGCAGGCACTCGCTATACTTGGACAATTGCAGATCTGTCAGATTCAGCATGGAGGTAGCACACAACAACTTGTTTGTGTGCAAGGGATTCTTCATTTGAGGTCAGAGGGTCAAGGGCGCATTGTTTCAGTGAGATGGCAACAAAGGAAGAGGGCGCATATCTCTTCTTGGAACTCCATAGCATCTCGAGAGGAGTTGCTATTGTATCATGTTCCATTGTATTTTCTTACTTGTTGTATCTCATGCTTTAGACATCATTCTAAACCGGTTTTCCCGGGGGCGGGGTTTTATCCAGGGTCATGTTGACCAAAAATACATGTGTTCATTTTTCATGTATGCGTAGTGTTTAAATCAGTTGTAGGAGCTTGTAAAGATCCCAGAGGAGTGTTATATATTTTGAAGTTTGCATGTACTAACACTTGGTTACTAAAACTACTTGCAAGGGCACCTTAAAAGAGCATATAACCATCAGTTTGGGGGCAGAAAAGTACTTGACTGTTTGCTCTTCTAAAACAACAGCAAAGGACAGCGTTGTTGACATAACTTAGAGCCCAACACGAGGTCATCTGACAGGCCTGTTGGGCACCCCTCGTAGTTCCTAAAAAATCTACATTTATATGTGTACAATTACATTGATATAGAGAACAAACAACACAGTTTTGTTGTGTCATCTTTTTTTCTCCTATTTTGTGATATGGTATCAGAGCTAGTATGGGCCTAATTCTCTCGCGAGAGGGGTCTGTGATCATGGCATTTCTGTATTGCTAATCCTCTGTAAATGTAGGATTAGTGTAAGTAGGAGAGTAGATTGTTATTGAGAGTGTATTTTGTTTCTACCATGTGTCCATGATGCATTAACAATTGACAAGCATTGTTGCTGTTTGTTTGTAGTAGCAGTATGTTTTTTTGTCCATCATTTCATAGATTTGGCTTGCATTAGGGAGAGCTTCCCTTGTTGTTGAGCATATTGAGTTGCAGGCCAAGGGTTGCTATGAAGATTCCAATGCGAAAAAGATGGGAATCAACCACATGTTAGAGTTGTTGCTGTTGTGGTCATAGCGGCTATTTACAGAGAACCATTTTTGTTTGAAGGAATCTGCTTTACTAGAGTCGCCATTCATATGAAAAGAATCAAAGTCATTTGGATGCATTAATGTGCTGCTCGTGATGAATCTGTTGGACAAGCTATTGGATCTGCCTGGAGTGAGGAGTAGTCAACATGTGCCAGAATGCTTATCATGTCAAACGCTTCATGCATATCCTAATCTGCATGTGTAGTGGATATGCAAAATGAAAACTTTTGGACCAATGAGAAAATGGCTTATTACTTGTGCTTGTGAAACTCGACGTCATGAATGTTTTTTGTAGCCACAAGAGAATGTTGCAGGATTGATATCTGTGCAAGGTGGTGGCAACTAGACATAGCTGTTGAGGGGAAGGTTGTAATGCCATTGTATTATTTGATTGGGTATTTCGAGGATTGTTTAGATTCAGGAGTGGTTGGATATGCTTTCTCAGCATCTGTAACAAGGATTTTCTGTGAGGCAGAATTTGACATCTCTAGCGGAATTCTACAAGTTTGTTTCTGGGAAAATTGGGAGAATCAGATTTGATTGGTTTTATTTCTAATCTTTGGGGCCTTGTTTGAGAGTGCTAATTCAGCTTGAGCAGGATGGGCCATGTGGGGATAACATTTGGCAACTTTGATGATGTGTTCAAGTTTGAAGCGTTTAGGACATATCTTGCAAGGTTTATCTCCACTCTGCTATTGGTCTTTGTTGGTGTTGGATTTGTCATGGCCTACGATAAGTTGACTTCAGATGCATCTCTGAGCCCGATGACGTTGGTCAGGTGGGGTTGGCTCACAACATGGCGTTGTTTGTGGCGGTCTCCATCGCACCTAATATTTTCGGTGGTCATGTCAACCCGACGGTCACTTTCGGGCTCGTCATGGGCGACCACATCACGCTCCTTCGCGGCATGGGATTGCTTAGCTCCTCGATGCGATCATTTCCTGTTTCCGTTTTAAGTTCACCACTAGCGCTTTGACCACACCCCCTCACACTGTTGCATCAGGCATAAGCATTGGTAAAGGTGTGGTGATGGAGATCGTTATCACATTTTCTCTCATCGTCTACACCACCGCGACCGGCTCGAAAAAGGGTGACCTGGGCACCATTGCTCCCATTGCCATCGATTTCATCTTGGGCGCCAACATCTTGGCCATTGACCTCTTTTTCGATGGTCCCATGAACCTCGCTCACTCCTTTGGCCCTACCATAAAGTATGGTGTTAGAAAGGGCTTCATTAAAACATTTACAAAGAAGTCCGCGAAAGCCTACAGGTGTATATAGCCATTTGTGTTGGTGCAAGAAAAGTCAATTGTGAATAAATCCCCGCATTCACATCATATTCACGTGAGTTTGAAGTACCGGAATACCCCAGTTGCGATGATACAAGAAAACAAGACCCTTGTCGCAGAAAGAAGATTCAAAGATTCACACAAGGTCTTATTCTTAATACAAAGATGAACCCGTTGATGTGTGGATTTAGGGCATCGATATGTGCAATGCATTGATCAACGTATACTCCTCCTCCTTTGTGCAACTATAAACTTGAGTCAGTGTGATCAATTGGTGTCGAATGACTGAAGATGTGCATGTTGTTGTTAACTAAGTGAAAATGTGATCGATAGTGCAAACATCCACTTCCTACTTATACGTGGATGTGGAGATATATAGAACCTAGCATAAGGATTGGAGCATTATTGATAGTTGTCGAGAAGAAAAAGAAAGGCATCTATAGTGGGAAAGAGGTATGTATATATATATATATTATTTATTTATTGGTCTTTGAATATCCTCTCCCACATAAAATTTGTCCACAAGGAAAATAATAAATAATATCATATGGGAGACTTTGAAAGCTTACTTTGTGTTTAGAGCGATGGCTCATGTCCTTTGCGACTAAGACTTAATCCTTGGAATGGTTAACATAATGTCGCTGGTGTCATGTCAAATGTAATTGTAGTTATTTCATGGTATGTTCATGTCAAGCTATTGTCTTGAGAAGATGGGAGTGCATGATTACTGTTACCTGACACCCTAAAGTGAAGGTCCAAGGTTTCCAAGTTTATTGTAAAAGGTCAATTAGAGGTCATCGAGAATTGAGTCATGGTGCAATGAAAGTGTTTTTTATGATGTGGTTGATCACATGGGAAATAGTTAATTGTCATGATAGTTTAGTGGTGTTTATTTGAGAGAGAGCAAATGTTGTAAGGGTTGAAATATGTCCAGGGAAGGGACAATGTACGATGTCTTCTTATGTGTTTTGACCAAGTTGTAAACGAGAGGAGTGTAAGAGGGAGTACCTCAGACAAGGAATAACTCTCTATTGCAGAGAAAAGGTCAAAACTGTGTAGCTCTCAAAAAGTGGTTTGTGATGGGAAGTAACATTGAGTCACCTAACTTAATGTTGCAAGGATTCGTCCATATTGGAATTAGGCACTCCAATATTGGACAAACTTGTTTTGCAGGTACAAGTTGTGGATGACAAAGATGGAGACACCAATCATGTACACTAATTCAAAGAAACACAAAGAAGAATAAATCAACAAAGAAAATCATGATGGTTCGATGTTGTTTTGGGCAAGGTTTAATATTTGCATGATGCAATTAGGCATGTTTATAAGCCCTATATAGGCATGCATACCCCTAGTTTGGTTATGGTGCATTAGACCCATGCTCTGATATTCAACTATGGTGGTGTGGCATTAAACTCATGATTGGAGGTTTGGTGTTCATTGTTGAGTTTCCCTGAAGGGGAGGTTGTTCACTGGTATAAGGAGTTGTTAGCACTTGTGTGTTGGGTTAGCCATTCGTTGGCTGTAGAGTCTGGGTGATGTTGGACCAAGTGTTGGAATTGAATCAAGTAAGATTGAAGGAACATATGTTAGTAGAGAGCAAGGTGTATCAATTGCACTGTTTAGTTCTTGGAAATTGTTGGTGGCGATGTTTGCACATTCAAGGGGAGTTCATCAAGGAGTTGAATGAACCATGTACATGAAGAACTTCCTGCTAGACCAATGGTTGACGATTGGATACCCATGTATTTCGATGGATGGTTGTTCCTTTATATGGACTTTGACAATGTGGTGGTGACTCTATGCTCATGGTACAAGATACAAATACTAGGTTAGACCAAATGAAGACTTTGCAGTGTGACCATTTTCAGGATCTGAAGAAGCATTTGTTAAGTAGACCAGAGAATAATGAAGATCTCACTAGAAAAGACAAGTACTCATTAAGGGGGAGTATTAGAATAGTTAACTCATACTTGTCTTGTGTGCTAATATTTAGTCACATAAGTTTGTTATTGTAGAGATTATTGTCAAGTAGAGAGTGCCTCTATGTGAATAGCCTTGACTGGTTTTAGGAGGTTGTTGGATAAGAGCTAGATTAGCTCCTAGTTTAGTGGGTGGTTGAGATATTCTCTCAACTAGTTATGAGTGTGATAAGGGAGCATGTCTATCTTTAGACAAAACCTTAATGTGTTGATATAGAGAACAATCAACACCGTTTTGTTGTGGCATCTTCTCTTCTCTTATTTTTTGATAAAGATGCCTTGTGGTAGATGGAGTTTGACAAAGCTCCAAGGCCATATGGGTTCTTGACCCATTTATCAAGCATGTTGGTACATCATCAAAGGCAACCAACGCATGTTGGAGTGGTCCGGGAGGAAAGCTTAAATTGGGTGGAGGGATCAACTCATCTTTCCTTGTTCTCACTATTAAAATTAATGCAACTGCAAGAGCCATTCTCTGGGAGGATGGCAAAGACCCTAGTTGTGATCTAGGGCCCCTAGTGCACTCTTGGGGTTCTTGGTCTGAGACTAAGCAGTTAGAGCCATGGCAAAAGACCCTAGTTGGGCCCCAGTGTATTGTTAGGGTTCTTGGTCATGGAACAAGCAGTTTGATGATATAAGTCCCTAGATGTGTTCTAGGGCCCTTGGATGTGTTCCAGGGAATCCTTGCTCAACGCTTGGATTGATCCTTGGTTGTGTACCTTGGTGGTTAAGACCCTAGTTGTGATCTAAGGCCCCCAGATGTGTCTGGGGTATCCTGCTCTGGGACCAGGCAGATTCTTGGTCTAAGTACCAAGCCGAGATGATGTGTGACCTTATCTCCCAGGATGGTCCATGTGACCTAGGAGCAATTAAGGAGAAAGGCATGATCACGTCATTGGCCTTCCTCGTATGCTAGGATGATAAAAAGCTTATAATCTATATCATGGGACTCTTGTGGACAAACTGCCATTAAAAGGACTTGACTTTTGACTTTGTCTTATTCTTGAAACCCCTCGCTTGAGTTATGCCTCCTAAATTTATGTTTATGTGTTGGTTCGAATTTATTTATTAGACTTTACTCTCTCCTAAAGAAAGCTGGCCGCCATGTTTATGAAACCCTCCTCTTCGATTTAATTATCTTGTTGATTTGGTCTATTGGTCTTACCACTTGATGTTTTAGTTGTTTTGGTATTTTAGGGGTTAACCTAGCCCTAAAGATATGTCAAAGTGGACTCTAAATGGTTAATGTGTTAACCCTATCTTATCTACCTAAAACTACATAAAGGAGTGGCCTCTCCCTCACCTGACACACTTGATCATATGATCTTTCTCCTCCAAGCTGACATTGAGACTGAGGTTTTGCTGGGGCCTTTCTGAACAGGTTTACAAGGGTTTTTCTCATCCCTCTCTTGCATGTACCAGCTTGCCATGGGTCTATCCCAACTAGTCGTCCTTGTTTGAGCTTGCCGCCAGCATGTCTATGCCCATACCAGCCTGTCGTGAGTTTATTTCTGTTGCTGAAGCTTGCCGCTGGCCAGTTTTTGTGTCCATCCTTGGCCGTCGTGGGTGTATCTCTGCTAGCCATCATTGTTGGAGCTTGCCTCTGCCTGCCGTGAGCTTATCTCTGCTAGCCGTTGAGGTTGCTTGTATGTTGGTCCTGCCTTTGTGATCTGATGGTGTCGCCCTTGATGTTTTGATGGTGCTGCCCCTGTGTTTTCGCTGTGCTACTTTGTGACTAAACTTTAGGGCCGATAATGGTCTGCTGGTATTTGTCTCAGATTAAAGAAGGTACACATGTTTAAAGTTGAGTTGAATGTGGCTTTTCCTCTCCAGCCCTAGGTTGGACATTGATTTGTATTCAACCCTAATGCTTGGACAATGGTTTGGACTGTGTTTTTGATTTTGGTTTCTCCAGCTTGTTGAGTTTTGATTTTTGCCTACTAAACTAAGAGTCCTTCTTGGCTTTGTTCCCTTGCCCATAAGGAGATCTACCCCGAGGGTTTGATCTATGTTTTTCTAAGCCTTTTTCTGAGCATACATTTAAGGAAGGCAACAACAACTACTTAGGTACATTCATTCTTCTTCTATAGCTATGGTAATATTCAGATTTGAATTATTTATGTTGTTTACTCACTAATGCTGTTAGGTTATGCATCAAAATTTTTATTATGCTTTGTTGGTCATAAATTACAGTAGCTATTGATGTGAATTGTTTTTTAAGAATTTCTGTTTCTAGCTTACCATACTGGTTTACCCTTAAATTCTAACATTCACACCAAAATAAAGAAACCCCAGTTTGATAGATTTTGTCCCATCTCCCATGCAATGTTTCATATAAAATTTTGACTAAAATCATTGCAGTCGGTATCATCAATTTTCATACTCGTCGCATTTCAATTGAACAAGGAGGCTTTGTAGAAGGGACACAAACATCGAAAATATTATTCTTGTACAGGAGGAGATTCACTTCAGTGAGTAGAAATGGGAGAGGCATGCTTATAAAACTAGACATGACAAGTTCTTTTGATCAAGTTCGACATCTGTTCCTATTTGAGGTGCTACCCAATTTTGTGTTCTCCCAAGAATTCATCACTTAGACAGGAGATTGCGTTGGAAGTTCGTGGATAGCCCCTTTATTTAATGGTAAGTCAATGATGTTCTTTCGAGCATCTAGAAGAGTGAGGTAAGGATTCCCTTTATGTTGATCCCTTTACATCCTAATGGTAGAAGCTTTGGGCAGGGCCCTTGAACGACCCAAGGAACAAGAGCTCTTGCTTGGGGTCTACATAACAAGAGGGGTCAATCCAATCAACCATACGTAGTTTGCAGACAATATCTTTAAATTGGAGGTTCTTCAATTACCATAGCTGAGTGATTTAAAATGATCTTTAATTCTTTTTAGGTGCATTTTAGGGGCTTATTAATAAAGAAAAAAACAAGGCATATGCGTTGACATCAATTGCATTATGCAATACAACTGGCAAGGAAGAAGATTAAGTTTTAATGATACTATATATTGGGCCATTTGTAACTATGACTCCATAAGAAAGAGGAATCCTTGTTATAAAAGAAAGAATTTGTAAGACATTAATAATCATTGAAAATGCATGGTGAAATAGGATGAGCATTAGATGAAAAAAAGTGGTATAGGTTCAAGTAGCACGCGTACTACTATAGAAAGAAGATAAAAGAGATTTTTTGTCTACTTATTTTTTCCAAAATTGATTATAATTGTAGGCATATTAAATTTGGCTATAAGTTTTTGATAGTTATTTTACTTTTACATTACACATCTCTTTATCATTTTTTAAAAAATGATAATAGTTAACATTTACCTTTGTGTAGATTTATGCATATCAAATTTGAAGAAATGGACTTCAATAAAATGCATAATTAATGTTTTCTAAGCTATACATTGAAAGATTGGATAAATACTATATGCTAACCAATGTATTCCAATCTATCCCTTCAAAGTTTGGATAAGTATGATAGGCTAGTAAGAATCCCTCATAGTCAAAGAAAAAATATTTAATATTTAATTTTACAAATATGAGTATATCCTTCCAAAAACTATTAAATCATCTTCTAAAAACTATTAAATCATGCGAAAGTCTAATATCATTTTACCCTCACTCAAATATATGGAATGGCTAAGTGTCAATTGGTTCTTTTTATTACAATTTGTTTTCTAATATTTAAAAATAGAGAGAAATTTGTAATCAATTTACATAGTGTCATTTTCATGCCATTCTTTATCTTTCTTTTTAAGTAAAGAATCAATTAAAAAAAAATACCACTTCAATCACTTCTAATGATATATATACACATTGACTTGTTGAGTAAAAAAACACTTCTAATGATATAGATACACATGTATTTTACACTTGTTAAGAAAAAAACATTTTATACTTGTTAGGAAAAAAACATTTTATACTTGTTAGGAAAAAAACATTTCTAATGATATAGATACACATTTATTTTACACTTGTTATAGATACACATGTATTTTACACTTGTTAAGAAAAAAACATTTTATACTTGTTAGGAAAAAAACATTTTATACTTGTTAGGAAAAAAACATTTCTAATGATATAGATACACATTTATTTTACACTTGTGGAGAGAAATAGATAATCAAAGCAAAGAAGAAATGAATTGTAACTTAAGATATAACAAGTTGAGCAAAAAAATAGATAATCAAAGCAAAGAAGAAATAAATTGTAACTTAAGACATAATAAATTGAGTTCATTTAAAATCAATTCAATTTTTCATTTTTTTTTTCATGTAAACAAAAGATAAATATGTATATACAAATGTAATAAAGTTCATAATGAATGAATGATAGAGATACACATTTGTTTTACACTTGTTGAGAAAACAAATAGATAATCAAAGTAAAGAAGAAATGAATTGTAACTTAAGACCTAACACGTTGAGTTTATTTAAAATCAATTTAATTTTTCATTTCTTTTCATGTAAACAAAATATAAATATGTATATACAAATATAATAAAACTCATAATAATATAATTATTTTCTTTTATTTATTTTAGATATTAAAACTCATAATGATATAATTGTTTTCTTTTATTTACTTTAGATATTAAAATTCATAAGGATATAATTGTTTTTTATTTATTTATTCTATATATTGTTTTCTTTTATTTATTCTATATATTAGATCTAATATATCTTTCAAAGATAAATATGTATGTAAAAATGTAATAGAGCTCATAATGATATAACTGTTTTCATTTATTTATTTGAAATATTAGATTCCAATATATCTTTCACCTTTAAGTTCCACAGATTGATTGCACACATCACCTAGTAGTCTCATTTCATGAAGAATGGCGAACGTTTTAAAATGTTTTAAATAGAGGAGCACTAGATATTATTTAAAGTGAGGGAACATTTTGAGTTACAAAAAGTTGTTGACCATATTACATTTATACACAATGCGAAAAGTTGACAACGTAAGTTCACTAGACCAAGCATAAGTTTTTTTATGATTATGTTTGCTTTATTTGACATGTTTACTTTATTTTGTTATTAAAGTGTTTTAATGTTAGATAATGGATATGAAGAGTGGTTCATGTTTAATGGACAATGGATATGAAGAGTGGTTTATGTTTAATAGAGAAGTATTTTGTAATTTGTGATGGTATAATTTTAGTGGGTTGAATGATTAAAAATTAAGTGTTTTTTTAGAAGGTTATAAATTCAAATTTAGAGGGGGTTAGGGTATGTATATCTTTGTAGATTTCAACAGTCAAATTGTTGCGTGGAAAGGTTCCTTGTCCTACAAACAAGGAGGTCTCATACACAATTTGATGTCTAGCTTGGTTGTGACCTTAAAATTAGATTATTATTTAATGAATATTTATTATCAAGTAAATTATTAGATTTGTTCTTTAATTCATGGTCATTTTTCAACATTTCTCTAATATTATAGTAATTAATACTTATTTTAAATTAATACTTGTTTTAAACATTCATTATCAAATTAGTGATTATGAAAATTATGAACATTTAGATAAGTGAGTTTATACTATATAAAATATACAAAATGATATCTAGTGAAAATAATAAAAAACAAACTAAAATGTTTATGATATCAAATTAGTGATTATGAAAATTATTAACATTTAGATAAGTGAGTTTATACTATATAAAATATACAAAATGATATAGTGAAAATGATAGAAGACAAACTAGAATGTTTATCATATGGCGATCTCATATAATATATGTGTAATTAAGTTTACAAAATACTCAAATGAGTATAAAACAAATCCATTCCATTTCAGTGTAGAATTTACTCATTCACAATTGTTTGTATTTCACACAAGCATATAATCAATATATGTGAATTTTACATGTGCATGGTTGCTATTTGACAAAGTCATTCCACTTGAATTTATATGTTGTTGAACAAAAATGTACAATTATTTTTCAAGGTTTGTCAAGTTACTTATTGTTTCGACCGTTTTTTTGAGTTTTTGTTGATAATCAAAATGAGTAAACATTTTTGATTCAAGTTTAAATGCTTTATAGGTTATGAAAGTGAATAACCATATTTGGTCTTAGTTGTTCATAGTATTTATTAATTATTAGAGTGAATAGGTATTTTTGGTAAAAGTTTTTTAGAACTTGTGTGGATTATAAGAGTGAAAAGTTTTTGTACATAAGAGAAGCTTTTTCAACATTTGAAAATATTTGACATAGAAAGTGTGTTTTTCTAAAATTAATCTTTATAAAGTAAATTATTAAATGGATACTTTTAAGTCAATAAGTGTTAATATTGGCATATATTAAGAATTTCATGGTTTAATAGCATAGAGATGGTTGAGCTTTTGTACCATGCTTTGTTTAGTGCTTGGTCCATGAAAAATGCAAATTCAAAAGCTTACCTACATGTTAGTGAAAGTTATACATAGTTAAGTGGAAAATAAATGGTACAAAATAGAAACATATACAAAATTTAAAAGAAAGGATAAATGTCAAGGATTAATAATTTGGAAGGATCTAAGATAATTTGCAAACATAATTTTAGAGGATCTAAGATAATTCAAAGATAATTCATAAACATACGAATTAAAACACCAAATGAACTTATTTGATACTTTAGGTAGTTTTTTAGAACTAAGGCAAGATAAATAAAAAGATATTGATAAAAAGAGAAAATATTTTTTATTTGGAACATTTTATATAAGCACAATATAAAACTATCCTTTTATAATAAATATCTTCCATTTTATTATGATTGTTTTACAAATAGTATGTTTTCATTATAAAGGAGATTTTTAACTAGTTAAATTATAAACCATCTCATATGAATAGATTCCATAATTCTCTTCTTCAAAAATATAATCATTCATATAACTTAAGAAAATAAAATTTATGGCTACGCTTTTTTAGATACATTCAAAGGTAAAGAAAACTTCAACCAAGAATTAGTGAAAAAATATATAGGAAGCAATTGATAATAAAACATATATACTTATATATAAATTAACCAGAGTTCTGATTTTTCATGAAATTTAAAATTCATTTAGTTTTTGTGTATTTATATTAAAATTGAAATTGAACTATTAAACATGTCTACATAGTAAACGTGTATTATCCATTTTAAATTCATTGGTTATCATTTGGGTAAATTTATCTTGGATATTGTATAGTGAATTCTTGATTAGTATGAGGGTCTTGACAATTGATACTCAATGTTTCTCATTTTCTTCCAATTTTTCAATTATAACGCTGGTAAGATTCATTATGTGTTGATGAATTTGTTGTTGGCTCTTAAGTGCATCTTAGAATTTATTGATGATTACATCATGATTGTTCCATTGACATTTGACCATTTCATGGTGGAAATGTTGTCATCAATAATATTGTAGGCTGAAAACATTCCAAGAGTGTTGGTGCAACAAAATATGCACTCAAACAACCCCATCTCTATTTTGATCCAATCTCTATACATTTTGCATATATATCTTGGGGATATTTTAGTACAAAACAAAGTCTTGAGAATATGCCTTTAATGCATTAGATGAAATTTTATGGGTTGCTTTCAAGGTGACCTATTTATCTGGATTAGATATTACGTTATTTTAAGGTGAACCCCACATATTCCTTGTGTGGGGTTTCCTTTTTTGTCGAGATTGGTTGGGTATATCTATGTTATCACGGTTTGAGCAATCAAGATCACTATCTACGAAATAAATAATATGCTTGGGGTTTCCTTTTTTGTCGAGATTGGTTGGGTATATCTATGTTATCACGGTTTGAGCAATCAAGATCACTATCTACGAAATAAATAATATGCTTATCCATGATGGAGGAAAAGGTATTTTATTTGGGTAGCAAAGGTAGATGATTTTAGGATTGAATCCTAAGATGCCTTTCTTAGTAAAGTAAATTTGCAAAGGGTCTCTATATTGGTAGACTTTGTGAGGTTATAAGTATAGGTTTGTTGTTCCAGTACTTTACGGAAACAAGTACAAGGGAAGGTGATGACATAATCTAAAATCATTTAGCTAATCGCTAAGGTGATTTTATGGTGTCATCTAGTACATATAATGTTTGATACGATACTTAGGGTTGAAATCATTATAGTACATGCTTATAAATTGGAGGCATAAGTTAAGAAAGCAACATTAAGCCATTATTAAATCATCTAATTCAAATCATTTAGATCTTCACAACTACACTATCATGAACAACCAAAGAATATTTGTGAATTTAAAATCACAAAATAAATTATATAATATTGATTGGAAATCTAAAAATTAACAATGAAATATATAAAATAAAATAGGACCAAAAAATGTTATGAAACTTGACTTTTGTAATATTTGAAAGTTGGGCCAATAGTGTGATAATGTTGTCTATGTTAATTGATATTGAACCTAGGAGCCATGGGATTAATAACTTGTAACATCTAAATTTGTTGTATGCCTTTTGAGAGCTCAAAGTAACTTAAAAAATAGTTAAGTTTGTAGCATAAGATTTCACAATTAAGCACTCACATATGCCTATCCATTAGGGATGTTGTGGTGTGGTTTACTCTCTTGCCATGTCCATGCATGAACCCAAGGTTATGACATATGTATCTCTCTACCTTCCTTTTGTAATGGGCCACCTTCCTTGAGTCCCCTTTACCTTAGCTTAGATGTGAAACCTCTTAGGATGTTTAGTGCCTAGGTAGGGTCCTTTACTACTTTTCGTCTCCTATCTTTTGGCCCTTGGTCATTAGTTTGGTTCACTTTGACATTTCATGGCACTTGTTTGAGTGTATTTCCATACTCTATCGATCTATTTATGGTCACGAGCCCTTGATATTCTTGGCTGTATCGTGATTTTATCTCAAGTCTTGTGGAACATAGGTTTTGTATTTGGGAAAACTTGTGATATGATTATAGACACCAATGGTATGAGGTTACACTGCACAATTTGACTTTTCCATGTGTCACTCTCGAATGGTTAGTCTAATGTTTGACTACACCTTGAGGTCGTTCCCTTGCCTATTTATACCATTCAATTCTTCTTTGTAAAGCCTCTTTGATTCCCCTCCAGATGCTTCAATATCTTGTAGTTACGCACTCAAATTAATATCAAATCTTGATCTAGCTTCCTAATCCACTTATCAGGGTCTTGTGATACTTATACTTGTCTTCTCCAATTCCTCAATAGAGATCTCTTGATGTAGTTTGGCTCTAACTTTGCGGTTGTGTTGTCTCATCCTAGGGCATCTTCAAAGGATTAGTCCTTTCATATCTTGGACAATTGAACCCTACAACCTTGAGCACTAATAAAATATAGGGTTGTAGCGTTGCACTTAACAATGTATCACAAAGCATTATTTTTGTTTAAAAAATCAAGTTTACATGATGCAAAATGTGACACATGCCAAGATATTGCCATTTGTGTCATAGTTGCGTCAATCATTTCGATGCACGCTTCTTGAAGTATCGTATTAGCAATGAAAATTACTATTCATGATAGATTTTTGCATCGAAGTTGTGTCCCAATTGCATCAAAATTTTTGGAAAAACTTTTTAGAGTCATGTTTGCATCTTACGTGTGTTGAAATTGTGTTTTTGCATTACTTTTTAGCCTTTATGTGTAGTGTTAGCATCGTTGTGAGTCTTGTTACAGTCATCTTGGTGACATAGTATATCATATAGTGTAAAAATACAAAACTTTGCATCATATTTATTTCTTTTGAGAGTATTAGATTACTTTATTTATGAGTTGTTTTAGCATCATTTTTGGAATGCTATTATCTATTTAACATTGTTTTTGTGTGAATTTTTCATTGTATTAACGTCACAATGACGTCAATTTAGTGTCACAATTACATTGATTTACATCACAATTGATTTAATTATTATTGATTATTTAGTTAGTTATTATTATTCTCAATTTAATTATTGTTAACTATTTGATTATTTTTATTAAATTGTTTATTTAATTATTGTTATTAATTGATTTTTTTGTATTTTTATTTTATTTTACAATATTTAAATAATATTCAGAATGATGGCTAGTATAAACCTATTTCATAGTGTATTAATTATGAAAGAAAAAACCATGTATATATAAATGCACTACCCCACTAACATTTAGTCAATTTCACACTATGACAGAACAAAAAACCATGCATCCATAAATGCAATTACATAATTTTATTCAACTAACATTTAATCAATTTCACATTGTGGAAGAATAGAACCATGTATGTATAAATGTGATGATGCTATTTTCAATTAAATTGTAAAATAACCATGTAACTTTTTTATTATTTATATTTATTTATTTTCATTTTCATTTATATTTTCATACTATATTTTATTATTTATTAATTTATTTTTATTTCTATTTCATGCTTGCCACACCAGGGAAATGTCGACTTTATATACAACAATGAATGAAAAAATAAATGAATTTGACATCAAAAGTTGATTGAATTGTTGTCCGTGCCTTTTTTATCTTTTGAACCTTGATCAAGACTTTGTAAAAACATAATAAAGGAAAATGAGTTCGATAATATGGAAATACGCTAACATTTAAAGATGTAAAAAACATATAAGTTAAACATTTGTCAATACCCTTCGATTCCTCGAAAGTCACCTTCATCATCATCCAGTTAGAGTAATATATTATATTTGAATTAATGAATGAGTAATTTCAACTATATATTGGTATGGAAAAAGGATCCATCAGGATCTTATACCCCAAAACTTGGCTACATAGCCTTGAATTTGGACCTTCTTCAACAAAATCCTAGTTGGTGGTGGAGGGGACTATGGAAGTTAAAATGTCTGCAAATAGTCAAAATCTTCTTATGGGCAACCCTAAATGAAAAAATTCCTACTTGGGAAAATATGAGAAAGCGTCAGTTTGAAGGATCCGACAGATGTCCTCTTTGTCAAAATGATAACGAAACCACTTTCCATATGCTCATATCTTGTCCATTTACAAAGAGACTGTGGATTGAAGCCTTTACAAGCCTCGGGAAAAACTGTAACTTGGGCGGAACCATGTTGGAATAGGCTTGGAAGGCTTGGATCCACGATCCAAGATTTAAGGAGCTAAAAGCTCTTCCCCTCATTATCAGTTGGGGCATTTGGCTGGCTCGAAACAAAACGATTTTCAAGGGCGAAGCCTCTATCCCAAAGAGAATTGCAGCCCAAAGTCTGTCCATCCTGTCACATTTTCCACAGTCAAAAGAAGGTCTAGCTATGTAGCTGAAACAAACAGAGGCCATTGAAAAATCAAACCTTGGGCTTACTTCGATGGGGCTTCCTAGAATCATACTTGTGGGGGTGGAATAGTTCTTCATCTAGCTGAAAACCACTCTTTTCATCTAAAATTGGGACTGGGACAGGGTGCAAATAACTATGTTGAATTACTAACTCTGAAACTACTATTTCTATTTACCAAAGAGAAGGAAATTCTTCACCTCCAAATCCATGGTGATTCTATTAATGTCATCAACTGGGCAAGAAAGCTTCAACAGTGTCACAATATTTTTCTTCTCCCTATTTTGGAGGACATCTTTCGTTTGCTGGAGGAATTTGATACAGTGGTTATCTCCCATGTTTACAAGAACATGAATGTGGTAGCGGACGCCCTGTCAAAAGCAGGACTATAACTAACTCTGGGTCAATGGCACATCACATAGTACAAGGAGGAAGAAATACATGCATTCTATCACCGACCTTTTATAGAAGCTCCGAGACTGACGCAAGATTTACGTTTTTCTTCTCTCCCTTCTTATACAATTACTTGGATGACGTAATGTGGTCACAGTGTGTTACTTATCATATGTAATTTTTGTCTACAACAATTATACACAAATTTCAATAGATGATATACCACTACAATGCAATTTTTAGACAGTTGCAAATAGATTATCAGCTTGTATCTTTGCTCTTTCCTAAAGCTCCTTATACATGCACATATAATGTTTTCAAATTTACAGTTTATTTTCCATCTTGTTCCAGGTGATGTAATTATAGGTTTTCATTCATACAAATAAATTTTTGTTCTTAAAACGCCTCTTTTGTGGCCACTTTTCGGGCCAGGGTCGAGGACCTATACTCTTTGTCCATACTACACACAAGGGGTGTGTTGTGCTCCTAGAAGCACCTACAAAATGTAATTTTGTCTTTCCAGATGAATAACATTACACTTTTTTCTGAGGAAAAAAAATAAAAATTCAACTATATATAAGCTAAAAAATAAACACACAATTAACAATTAATTACATTGGGCATGAGTTGCATATCTTCCACCATTATTTCATAACCCTTTTTAAGGGAATGGTTTTGTTCTTCCTTAGTGGGGTCATGACTATAGTTGTTTAATTATATGCAATAAGAAAAATCCATATTTAATAATCATGTACATTTAGATAGTATATTAGCATAATAAACACAATTATATTGATAAACTTACAAAGCACCCTCTAATCGCGGACCTCTCGACTTGACTCGGAAAATGTGTAGCAGACAAATGGCTACAAAAATATGTCGATGGTACTGCAAAATTACATTGAAGAAAGATAACAAGTTCTTTTAATAGAAATAGATAGATTTTGTATTTATAAATTGTTGTAGCCGCATTGATTAGCATATAAATACAAAAATATAGATTGACTATCCATATCCAGTTCAACAAGACTCCAAAATTTTAGATACTAAAACAATAAAAAGGACTATTATCCTTTGTAGAGAAAGTCCTATTTTTACTTTTTGTATATACTCATCATAAAACTCCTATGTTTTACAAAACATGACAATCAATTAAGTATAGGGAATATCCTAATTTTTACACCCAAGACACCTCCCATGATCTGTGTGATTGCAATCCATGACACTCGGCTACAACGTTAGCTTCAAGTTTCCACAATATATCAAATTCTAAGTAACAACTCTGATAGAACAATGAAGTACACATGAATTGTCGACAAGCCAAGATTGAGCTCAGGGAAAGTAGATGTAGAGGCTCCAAAATAAAGGAACAATAGACCAAGAAACATCATTATGGGAGAAAGACATGCAAAATACATTTGACTTGCATATGTAACAATTCGAATAATCCCCTTTGGAGAAACCCCTGCAAAACGAGACTTCTGACCAACAATATGAACCTACCTCTAATTGCAAATCAAAGTGCTTGTTTAGACAATAGGGTTCGATGTATTTGAACCTAGGACAGAAAATTAAAAACCTGGCAAAGATTCTATTGCTTACTAGGAGGAGCCAAACTAGATTCCAAATTCTTTGTCCAAGCTCCCAACTATTGTAGACAGAACTAAATCAATCCATCAGTTCCCTTGCATATAATTCCTCAAACTTGCAAATTGATCATTAATGCTCCTCAATAAACCCAACGTGTGCGAGCATACGCTGCAATTAAAGAATGCTTGAGTCATAGATAAGACTTTGTATTTCCATTTCCACCATGTATACATGGAGGGCATGTAGACCTTGAATTTTTGAGCCATTGAACTATGGAATGGGGTGAAAATTAATCTCTTGATTTTTAGTGACCCTTCATCCAACCTTGTTCCTAGGTTTTCCAAACAGTTTGCTTGAAAGTTGAGGTGCCTATTCACATGATAGAATGCAACATTTTCAAACGTGTTAGCTTATGTTTTGATTATGTGGATGATTCGAGCAAGCTTGCCATCATGAGGAGAGTGATCATCCATGAGGTTAATGACAATCACAGAGTCTCTAAGAATAAGAAAGTTTCTAACACTTTGTGAGCCTAGAATTCTCAACCATTGAAAGAGAGCAAGAGCCTCTGCCTTGTTATTTGTTGTTTTCCTACTCTCCAATGAAAGGAATTTTCATGTCTTTCCTCGGGATTACAAATACCCCCTCCACTTTCCACCCTAGGGTTCGCTTTAGCTGCTCCATCAAAGAGAAGAATATATTTCCTTTGGGTAAAATTCCATGCTTTGAACTCCTCATCTAAGATTCTGATATGCCTTCTTGTTCATTGTGTTGGGGTATTAAAGGTTATCTTAGGGTGAGGGTTTTTTCCCACAATTACCTCCTTAAGCCAAATTTTCTATTCCTGCTCCAACGTTTGGACATTGTGACCTTTCACACCTCACACCTTGATGGATTAAATTAGAATACTTCGAGATTTAGTTGCAGTGGCCCCGAGAGTTATATTCTCATTTTGAAATATTGCCTTGTTTCAAGCCAACTAGATCTTCCAACATAAATATTTTTTCATATCAAGCCATACTCTCCCGATAAATGGTTTATTTAAAAAGGATCCTCTATAATATTTTTGCCAATTAGTGAAAATTTCCTTCCATGAGAGGGGGGGAATCACTAGATGCTCAATTTCTTCAAAGGCAATCTTCCACACCTGCCCTCTGTATGGGCATTCAGAGAAAATATTCTTTTTCATTTTAGTGTAATATTTACAGAGTGCACATCTTGAGGGTCCCAAAATCCCATGCCCTTGAATCTTCTCAACAATTAGGAGTTTATTGTGTACCATTATCCAACATAATGTACTAATTTTAGGAATTCCATCTCCATGCCAAACATGTTTCCATATCTTTGAGCAAGGAGGAAGAGGTAGGTTCAAAATATTTTCATTGTGGCCATGATTGACTTTATATTCACCTCCAATAGGCCCCCAACCTCTGTTGTCAGAGATCAAAAGGTCGAATAGTGCATAAAATTTTAATTGGAAACGGAGAATAGGAAACCAAAGAGGAAAGGTGTGTTGGAGGTGAGAGTGAGATCCATCTCGCCCAAAATTATTTGACCCAAATAAAGAGATGAAAGATGGTTTTTAAACCTTAACTATCCATCCAAACTTTCAAACCCATAAGATCATATATTTTCCCAATTGGTGGCTTCCCCATTATTCCAACGCTCCATAGATTAATCAGTTTTCCATTCGGTATCTAGGTTAGATTTGATTGGATTAGAGGNTTTAAACCTTAACTATCCATCCAAACTTTCAAACCCATAAGATCATATATTTTCCCAATTGGTGGCTTCCCCATTATTCCAACGCTCCATAGATTAATCAGTTTTCCATTCGGTATCTAGGTTAGATTTGATTGGATTAGAGGGATTTCTACTCTACATAACTTCCAAATTGATGAACCTCCTTGACTCTCAATTTGGTGATATATACACCTCTTCTTGCTTCCTCGAAAATATTTTTTTCTATGAATTATTTGCTTCCACCAACACAAATTTGTAGTTATAAGCCGCCAAACAACCTTTGTTTCCATTGTAATATTCACTAGCACAACAACTATTTAGCTGCTGGTGAACGTCGAAAGGATGATAAGATGAAACAAATCCTTAAAAGAATATATTAAATTTTATTATTGATTAACAAATAAACGGTTGAGCTTCATTTATCTGGCGTTAATATTTTAATTTCTATTAATCACTTACGTGGCAATCAGTTAGCTATCAAAGTAATTTTTAAATATGATTAGGTAAATGTAAAAAAGTAAACACATAAACGGATGTCTTTATAATAGATAGGAAGTTAATGATTGAAATCACAACCATTTATTTTGTGTGACTACTAAGAATATTCCAGCTATATTTAATCCTGTCCATAAAAAACTTATTAAGCACTAAACCCCTATTAAATCTGCCCATTGTCAATAGGTGTACGCCTTTTGGCGTAATAAGAATTAGATCTCTTATCCCCAATCCTCCATTGTCCTTAGGTGCCCTGAAGACATTCCACTTGATTAAGTGGAACTTCTTTGTGTTGGTTTTACCACCTTTCCATAAACATTTATGGATCTCCCTTGAAATCTGTTGCATGACACCTACTAGGACTAGTAGATACAAACACTGATATAATGGCATCACTGTCAATACAGATTTGATGAGAACAATTCTTCCAACCGGATTCAACCAATGGGGCCCCCATTTTTTCATTTTGCCTTTAATTTTGATGATGATTTCCTACTATAATTTTGTTGAGGAATTGACTGAAGATATCGACATCCCTAAAAATATGAAAGATGCTTGAGAAGCCTTATAGGGGAGTTCAAGAATTCTAGAAATTAGTTGAAGCTACCTCTCACTTATGTTCCAACATAAAATATGACTTTTACCACTATTGCGCGCCCCCCCCCCACCCCGAGACATTTAAAACTATTTTGAACCTTCTATCAATGATGGAAGATTCCCCTCCCATAATCAAGTTGTCCACAAATCAAGAGTGGTCGATTTCATTCACTTCTATTGCAAAGGAAATTCCTTGAAGTTTGCCATATATTTTTTCAAATTCAAGTTCCTACCAAGTGAATCAACTATGATAATATAAAGAAGATGGGACAATGGAAAACCTTGATGGCGTCCCCTTCTACTCTTGAAAAATTGGGTGGGTATTCCATTAACAAGAGGATCAATCCTAGACCCAATACAATCTTCATCCAAAATAAATAAAGAGTCAACGAAACCAAATTTACCAAGGATAAAATAAAGAAATGGGTGTCTTACCTGATTGAAGGTATTGACCATGTCCATTTTTATAATCAACCCCTTCTCTTTATTCATCCTACTAGAATGTATTGCTTCTTGAACCAAAATTATATTATCAATGATTTTCCACTTCTACATAAATCCACCCTGGTTGTTGGAGATTATTTTGGAAAGGACTTTTTTTAACTTGTTTGCCATCATCTTTGTCAAAATTTTGTAGAAGAGTTGCATAGGGAAATGGACGAATCTTGAAAAGGAGAAAGGGTTAACATCTTATGGAATGAGAGATAACAATGAAGTATTGGTACTACCCCCCAATTTACACTTTTTTTGAGAATAATACAACATGTGAATCAAGTCCTTTTTAATAATGCGCTGGTAGGCACGATAAAAATGGATTGAAAATCCATATGGCCTCCGTGCCTTGTCAAGAGAGAGCCCTCAGATTGTCTTAATAAAATCATCCTCTTCAATATCTTTGTAGACTCTTTATTTTCATCCTTAGTGATTAATGTAGGGATGTTGGAAAGCATTACCTAGACTGAATTTTGATCGACCTCCTCTTCTTCATTGTATAGGGTGTCAAAATGGGCACATGCTTCCTCTTTTATTGCTACAAATTCATCTAGCTTAGTGCTATTTTCCAACATGATCTCTTTGACAATATTTATATGTAGCCTAGCCTTTGTTTGCTTGTGGAAGGAGGTGGTGTTCGTATATCTTGAGCACAACCAAAGACTTCTAGACCTTGACCTCCACATTTCCTCCCCTTTCCTATAAGCTTTGTGTATATTGGTACAATGGTCTCTCTCTTCCATTTGATTTTGTTTCACGATTTCTTCCTCCATTTTTCTTTGCAAAAGATGAATCTTTTTTTGCAGATTTAATATTTCGTAATTAAGTGGAATGAAGGATGTCTTAGCCCACTTCTTCAATTTGTTCTTGACTTCTCTTAACTTGATTTCCCACAAAATATGGAGATCCATCGGTCGACTTTCCCCATTTATGTTTAATAATTTTTGTAACTTTTAGATCTTGAAGCCACAGAGGGTTGAATTTAATTAGAAGGGGCCCAAAATTTTGTGGATAGTGAAAGTGTAAGGAAACAATTTATGATCTGAAACACCAGAGGGGATGATCAAGTTGACGCGATGATTTGCGTATTTAGAAGAAAGGATATTTTAAGGAGGAACCTATCAAATCTGACCACTATGTGGCCTAGGCCCATACACCTGTTTGTCTAGGTATATTTACCTTTCAAGGGATTAATATCCACAAGATCCCAATGCCTCATGAGAACTTCCATATTTTCTCTAAAAGGATCCTTGATTATATTTTCTCCTCGCTTCTCTTTATTAGAAAAAATGACATTCAAATCACCATCTAAAATCTTGTTACTTGTTAAATCCTTGTCCTTGAGAACTTGAAAAGTTTGACAACATGCTTATTTATCTTTGTGAAGTATTCTCATGTATATATGAAATAAATGGAATTTTTTACTTGTTTCTTAGTGAAGAAGACATGCCAAAACCCAATGTTATTTTTGGTGGGATGGTTCTAGAGAGAACAATGAGTTATCACATAGAGTGCAAATCCCAACTGATGACCCTCTTGCACTAACGTCTTCTCCATCTCTACTTTTCCACTATTTTCTACTTACCTTGAGTTCTTCCTCCTTGTCTAGCTTCGTCTCCTAGAGGAGGAGAACAACACGATTTTTTGAAACAATCAAGTCCCTCAAAGATTTTTCCTTATACCATCTACCCAAACCTCTACAGTTGTGGGAGACTATAATCATTGTTTCGCAATGGGGGTTTTGAGATACCACCACTCGAGATATCTAGTGGCATTTGGTGACCAAATTTTTTGTGTGAATGGAATTTCATTCGTGTTCCTAGAGAGTTTTCTATAGTAGTTTGAATGCCCATTCTTTTTTCTTTATTCACAACCTCTCTTTTTTCTTCATACAATTTTCTCCCAACTTTTCAGAGGCTGCTCCTCTTCAAACTCCTCCTCCTTTGCTTGCTTATGTGATTTTTCCCTTGTTACTACCCCACTAGAATGAATCTGGGGTTTCTCATGGGCATGGTCGATTTTCTCTTGCATGTCTAATAATGGTTATTCTTTAGGGGATAAAAGGGATTCCAATTGTGAATATGAGAATAAAAACTAATGGTGTGCCAAATGAGTTAGAAATGGAGTGCCTTTCACTATGGCTTGCTTAGATGATTCACTTGATCCAACATCCAAATTGGCAAGGGAATCAAATCGATTAGGAGAAAGAATTGATTTGAAGGGTTGAGAAACAAAACTAACTCTGTCCCCATTCTTAGCCGCCCCTAGAGCTACTAGTTGAGAAAAAATTGTTGGTACAAAGAAAATTAGCTGTAATTGCTGCTTGGTTACTAGATCATGGGATATTTTGGACAATTTCTTTTTCACATATTTCCAGGACTCTTCTTTATCTAGATTTGGTTGAGCTTGGGGTCCATTATTTTGTAGTCCTTGGCAAAGCGCTTGTATTTGTGACATGTTTTGCACTTGAATGCAAGCTATTCACAATCAATATTTTGAACATGCTTCCATATGTCTAGAGTGAGTAGGATGGATTTTGGAAATCCTTTCTCTAGATATACTTCTACACATATTCTTGTGCATGTAAACATTCTTTCCTTTGGATTTTCTTTATCAATATATTTTCCAAGGGTATTCCCCATGCTTCTGACTTGCATTATAGTGGAATGAAAGATCAAGGAGTTGCATCAAGACTTGAATAGTTGAGTGAATATCTATTTATGGGTGAAAATTAAGTGTCCATATATTCAAACACATTTCTCTAGTACCAAAGAAATACGAGACATTGCAGAAGATAAGATCCCAATCTTCTTTAGTTTCAAACATGAATTCATAAAAACCTCTGCCACATAAATAATGAGTTAACTTCTACTTTATCATTTCCATATATTCTTTTTGCATCCACTGATCCATTAACCTTGGAAATTGATAGATACTTATGAATTTCCGAATCGATCCCCTTTAAACCGATGCTTAGATTTCTTTTGAGAATAAGGAGTGTTGACTCAAAAATTTGTCACCTACTATAAATGCTCACAAAGAGTTGCAAAGCCCATTATTATTATTACTATATAGCTAATAGGTGGGGTCCCTATTGAGAAAATGAAAAAAAGTGTTGATATTCTATCTTTTCTCAACATAACACAATTTTTGAGACGTTGCATTCTTCAGTAACAATACTTCAAAGTAATGATATGATGCTCATATGCTAATGCTTAATGTTTAAAAATATTTACTTGCATGAATGAAAAAGTTGTAGCAACATTGTAGCATTAATGAAATGATCTCTAGAAGAAGTTTGATACCTGTTCAAACATATGTCAAGATCAAATTACAATTTTGAAATATCTGCAAACAAGTGGCTACCACATATTGAAAACATGAAAACAAGTCAAAGGCAAGTTATATAGTTTGCAAATTTGAAAGAGGTTTTGGTTTTATCATTTATAAGTTATACATAGTTTGAATACTCATATGTATGATCAATATGTATACCATAATCTCAATATAAAAGGAGGCACATAAGTTGAGCATCATTGTAAAGTGTTTAAAGATTGAGTTTTATGATTAAGACACCATATTGGAAATAACACATTGCAGAGAATGCATTCAAAATATACTTATACATGGGTGTTATTTGACCTATATGGCAATGATTTTACATATGATATGGTAGCGTTTGGATTGATACGTATTACATGTGGTATGCAAATTTTGTTGGTTTCAAGGTTAAGAATTATGTCGCAACAGATTTAAGTTTGTTTGATTTGACATGGTATAAGGTTCGCATGGCATGAGGGTTATGCATATTGAATGGATTGTTGAGTTGGCATGCAATATGATGGTTTGTTTGAATAGGCGATGTGATGGTTTTCCCATGCATTAAAGTTGCAAGGACGCGGGCATTTACTCCCACAGTCCTGCATGCTATTACTTAGTTTTTGCCTTGGTTTGTGGTCATTTTTCTCTGTTGAGATTGAGGGAAAAGGAAGTTCAATCTCGGCCTGCTAAAACCCTCGCTTCTGGTAGTTTTGGTAAATGTTTCGACTTCCATCATTGGTATAAAGCATTATTGGACAAGGCATGAGTTCACAGTCTATTTTACATCTTCTTCAACATATTTGTCTTAAGATTGGTTAAAGTTGGCTTTGGTTAGCATTGTTGTGTGCATGAACTGCTTTCTCTCCCTAATCTGTCACTACTTGAATAAAAATGAAAGAAAAGATGATTGTTTGTCAAAGAATTAGTTGGTTTTTTCCATGCATCTTTCATACTCTCACTTTCCATCACAATTTAAAAATAAAAAAACTTTGAACTAGCTCTGGTTTATATATGTTAGAAATGGTTTTGAACTCGACTCTTTGTGACATTCCCTAGGTTCTGTGATGATTTTGGGTAAATGAGACAAACCCTTTTTAAGTTATGAATGAAAACAATGGGTTTCAAACCCAGATCAAAATATTATGCTTTGTTTGATTTGCATTCAAATTCATCTGCATTATTGTTTTTTTAGATTTATTGGGTCAAGCCCATCATAATGTTTGTTGATTCAAACACATCTTGTGCTGATAGTTAGCATACTCAAAACTTATATCTTTGTTGGGTTCCATAAAGATGCTATTCTTTTTTGTTTCAAAATAAAAGTTATCGAAGTTAACTATGTATTGCTTCCACTTGGGTCAAGTCTAAACTAAAGTCTGAAATGGGTGATTGGATTTGAGTTTTATAATGACAATGACACTACCTACAATCAACTCTTTCATCATGAGTTAATACTTTGTGTGAATCTTGAATCTATCTGGTTTTAAAAGAAAAGGGTAATGGGTTCAAAACCTATCTCTGCGTTGAGGCCCACAGGCTTGAACTTGGGTCATTTGAGTTGCATGCAATTTGTCATTCCTTCAATTGAAATTTTTATGGTATGTTAAATCTTTGGTTTTGATAAAAGGTGTCG
>ML804393.1:219509-231619 GCA_009831015.1 Picea engelmannii
ATTTTCTTTTAATGCAATCAATATTTTAACACATTATTTTATCATAGAACCCAATTGGGAAAACCACAAACACTTTTCTATTAACTACAAAATTCTATTTTACAAGTTACATAGAAAGAATATGTTCTTCCATTTAGATCAACACCCATTGATAAGGATGCACCCACACCCTTGTTCACCAGCTCCAACTGGTAGGAGGGTTCAATGCCCTGTTTAGTCAGCTATAAATGACAAGGAATCACCTACTCCCTTGCATGCACCAACCTGCCCTTGCACCTCCTTGCCTCCCTTACTATATGAGTTTGGAAAACTTCGATATTATATCTTGACTGCTCCTCTCCCTGCTTCTGTCATTTGATCTTCAATGTATCTTCTGCAGGCCAATAAGTCTTCTATATCAATCACTGGACATCTTAACTACTACTATGTATCTTTCTGTATTTTGATATTCAATGTGTCTGCTGCAGTCACACCATCTTCAATTCTGAACCCTCTTATATATATATTCCTTCATTATAAATTTTCATGGGAATTCACACCCTTTTATCACACCTCTTTGTCTATTACATAATCACCTTTTAAAATAAAACAATCATGTTTTATAAACAAACATCTCTTCAATCTTTTATCTTAGCTTTTTATGTTTTCTTTAATTCATATAGTTATTTAGGCTGTGAACATTTTATCATAGAGAGATGATCTGAGCTATGAAATTGTGCTTCATGTTCTCATACAAAGTATAGAGTCTCTTTGTAGTACTGCATTTAAACCTAAGTTTTCTTCTGGATCCGTAAGGATTCTTTCCATGATAATGCTTTACATGTTGTCACATCTTCATTACTTGTGGTATAATCTCTCAAATCTAATGACAGGGCTTCCATCGAAAAAACTAATATTCTCTGATTTTTCATAACCACACACACATTTGATCTGTAACTCTGACTATGTGTAATATAAGTTTTTACCAATATTACACTATTTCCTTAGACCGACTCTTCCAGGATTTTAGCATTTAAAAATCTAATACCAGTTATGATTTGTAACAATCTTACCAGAGATTTCATCAAATAAACTAAAGTTATCACTGTCTCTGTGTTTATGCAGGGTTTTATTAACTTTGGTGGACATATGAAAATGTAGTATGTGGACCTCTCGACAATCATTTTGGAATTTCAACTGCCTCTATTACTTCTTCATTCAAGTTGTTCTTTGACATTTTTCAGAGATTGTGACAATGTTAGGCTTGAGACGTTTTGCAAGTTTTCAACTAAACATAACGATCCTCTATTTTATCGCCCCGACAAAAACTTTCGACATATTTGGTGGTCTTCGACATCTGTACTTTAATTCGACTAGCACTGGACTTGGCGATCCACCAGACTTGGCTGATCCAGGTGGATATTGGCGGCCACCCACCTATTCCAACTGGCTCCTTGTGTCCATTTTTGATTCAACACGTCTTTCTGTACTTCTTTATATTTGTGAGTTCTACACTTCTGGGGCTATTTGAAGCCTCACACATTCTCTAGGTGGATATGGGTGGCCTCTCGCCTAATCCAACTGGATTATTTTGTATGTTTCCATGTCAACACATCTTGCTGTACTACTAGGGTTGTTTTGGGCCCCTAAACATTGTTTTTTTGACTCGCCACAATTAAAATGTAGACAAAGTCAGAGTTTGACAGTGAAATGTGTATCTCTCTAAAATACCTTTCCAACGGGTTATCACACGCCTAAAACGAAGGTCGTATGCAAAAGTTATGGCCCTAGGAAGTTGAGGTACAAAATTACACCAACTTACCCATAGGGCCCACATAACCTTTGGTGTTTCACCTTCTAGGGTTAGGTTTTGAATGTCTAGGGTTTTGGAATTCATGAGTAATATCAAAAAGGCCTATGGAGCCTCATTTTAATCCATTTTTCCCTAACGGATGCACGTAGAAACCACATCTCTCCTCAGAGATAACTACCACCATTTGCGCAAGTTTCATTTCTGCAGTTTTACAGTTTCAACCTATTTCATTATTTAATAGAAGATATTGTTCATTGGATATTTGTGTTATTCTTACTATCTTTGTGTTTATTGTATTCAGTCTATTAATTATTTCGTTCCACTCCTAAATCCAGATCAGTGGTATCAGAGTGGTCTTCTCTTCATTTATTTTTCTTCGTGCATGTCCCCAACAAGGTCTAGGTACAAGAAGTTGGGACTCGAACCAATCGAGCCATTACCAGATCAGCTGCATCGAGCCTGACAACAACCCATGGGATATGAAAAGAAATATGATGGAGTAAGAGATCCTATTAAATTTTTTCTTGAGGAAGACCTCACACGACAAAGGAAACAAATTATGGACAACTTCACACAGATATTTCGACGGTTGCCCACAGGAGAAGAATCTTCATCAAGCGGCCATGCAACCCCCTTCAAGGTACAAGTAAATTTTGATATTCCATTATTTGAAGGACTGATAGATGCATATGCTGTAGATAAATGGTTGAATCTTCTTGAAGGATATTTTTCGGTCCACAATTTTTCCGATAGGGAAAATATCTCTTTTGCACTCCTCAAGGCCATTCCCCATGTCAAAGACTAGTGGGATACTTACTCTGAGAAAAGGGTCATAGAGGAATCTGCCATTTTTGTGGTGGCCCCTACATGGGATTCCTTTCAGGACGCCATTAAAGAACAATACTACCCTGTTGGAAGCTACGAGGACCAATACACTAGATGGACAACCCTACGTCAAGAAAGGGACCAGACAGTACCAGACTTCGCTAATATTTTCCATATCCTACACACCAAATTGGGTATCAAATATTCTGAGCGTCATCTGGTGCTCAAATACCACGACTATTTGCATAGATACATTCAAACAAAAATGGAGTTCCTGGACATCGCCTAATTGGGCATGACTTATAGATACATTGTCAAGTTCGAGAAAAAAATTAATCAGAAACAACGAGAGTTTGGATCTACAAACCCCTCACAGCCAAAGCAGGGAAAAGGAAACCTCAACCCACACAACAAGGGACCAAGTCGAGATGGCCACCCTATGGAAAATCTGTCCAAGCCACAACACAAGAAGGGCAATGAGAAGATGAAGAAGGACACATGAAAATGGTGTGAGTACCATAAAAGTCCTTGGCACAACACCGACGAATTCCGCTCTAAGACTTCCCTCGTGGCCGAGCTAAAGGATTTTGAGTCAGAGGATGATTCTGATTCAGAGTCAAATCCTGAAGCAGGGAAGCGGATTATCGACGCTGAACCTAGTTCCATGGTCGCTACCACCAAATTCCGGCCAAGCGAACCAGAAGAACCAGAAGAACCAGAGGAAGGGGAACGCCTCTTTCACTTCATTTCATTTGAAGTCAAGGGGGCTTCGATTCATTTCATTATTGACAATGATACTAAGAAGAACCTGATTTCAATAGAGGCCGTCAAGCAGCTGGACTTGCCAATGACACCGTACCCATAACCCTACACCATCGGTTGGCTTCGTTAAGGGAGAGATCTCCGTGTCAGCCAATAGTGTCGTCTTCCCTACGACATCAAGCCTTTCAAATATGAGGTACTGTGTGATATTTTTCCCCTTGAAGTTTTTGATGTTCTTTTAGGATAACCATATTTGTGGAAACGTCATGCTATGTATGAGTCTAGACCCCACAATGTTATTATTACTTTGGGCAAACAATTGTACATGATCCCAGAGGTGGAACTGCCTACTGCTATTTCTTTAATCTCTACTAAGTAATGCAGTAAGGTCATTTCACAGACCGAGAAGTTCATATTCTTTGTGATCCGTGCTCATAGTTAGTAGAAGGTCGCTGCCACATCCGTGGCCTCTACAAAATGCCTCTCTTTGCAGAAGACACAAGTGGACAAGATCGTGGAATAATACATAGACATCTTCATCTCACCTACAGGGGTATTGACACACTGCCAAGTCAAGAATCCAATTGATCTGACCCCCGACACACTTCTACCTAATGGAATAATCTATCAATGCTCGTTGATGGAGAATGACGAAATTAGGCATCATATCCAAGACCTTCTTCAAAAGGGGCACATTAGATCCAACTCCTCCTTGTGAAGAAGCCCTATTGTACTGGTGCAGAAGAAGGATGGGACTTGGTGACTCTGCATTGATTATAGAGCCTTAAAAAAAATCAAAGTTAGGAACCACTATCCCATTCCTAGGATTGATGACCTTCTTAACCAACTCAAGGGGGAAAATTTCTTTAGCAAGATTGACCTAAAGTCTGGCTTCCACCAGGTTCCCATCGAGCCAAGTGATTTCTGGAAGACAACCTTCAAGTCTAAAGAAGGTCTCTATGAATGGCTAGTCATGCCCTTTGGACTAACAAATTCACCAACCACTTTATTGAGGTTGATGGATGATGTATTTAGACCCTTCACCAACTCCTTTGTGGTAGTATATTTGGATGACATCCTCATCTTCAACAAAACGTGGGAGGAGCACATGTGGAATATTCAACAGGTTTTGAGCACTCTGCGACAACACAAGCTTTATGCCAGCTTGGAAAAATGCTCTTTTGGCATGAGCAAGGGCCAATAACTAGGCTATATTGTTGATGAGCATGAGGTACATGTTGATCCAGATAAGATCCAAGTCATCTGTGACTAGCCAACCCCGACCACATTGACCAAGCTTCAAAGCTTCTTCAGACTATCCAATTTTTACTGACAGTTCATGTTGGGATTCTCCCATATTGCATGGGCCCTCAGCTAGGTGACCAAGGTCGGTTGTAGGGCCAAGTTCATGTGGGGGAAGGAGCAACAATGAGCATTCGAATATCTGAAACATCATTTTTTTTCAGATCCAATACTCTGCTTTCCTAATCTGCAACAACCATTCAAGATTTAGATTGATGCATCAGACTATGCCATGGGCACAATTCTCACTCAACACGGGTATCCGATGGCATACCATAGTGAGACACTCTCTGATACTATCCAGAAATACCCCACCTATGACAAAGAAATGTGTACCATTGTACAAGCCTTCTGTCAATGGAAACATTACATTCTGGGGAAAGAGACCATCATACACACTAATCACAAGCCTCTGCAGTTCATACAGACATAGGGGAAATTCCAGAATGACCGCCATCAAAAGTGGTCCACCTACATGCAACGGTTCCATCTCAACATCATGTATAAGATAAGTATCTCCAATTGTGTCACTGACTGCCTCAGTTGGCCTCCTGTGACTGTACTCACCACTGTGCTCCATTCCTGTGGACATGAAACATCAGAGTGGCCCCAACTTTACCAGCAAGATCCAGAATTCACCACCACATATCAGCTCTTGGGTAAAGGCCCCACTGTCACTTATTTTCACATTCAGGATGAAATCTTATGCCACCTGGGCCATCTCCGTGTTCCTACAAGAGAGCATGCAAAGATGATTTGGGAAGCCCACTATAGTCGGGTGGCAGGACATTTTGGTGTAGAGAAAACTGTGGCTGTTCTTCAGAAACATTTTTATTGTCCAAAAATTTGACAGGACGTCAACAAGTATATTAGATCTTGCATTGCCTGCACCATTTTCAAGACAACCATCAAGAAGCAAGACTTATACACCCCTCTTCCTATTATAGAGAAGCCATGGGAATCCATATCCATGGATTACATGTCTGGTTTTCCATCCACCAAGCATGAAAATGACTGCGTATTTGTGGTCGTTGATCGGTTCTCAAAGATGAGAATCCTCACAACCTATAAGAAGAATGTCACAGCGGAAGATATTGCCAAGATATTCTTCAAACGAGTTTGGGTTCACTTTGGGATACCACATACCATCATCTCTGACCGAGACAACAAGTTCCTCAACACCTTTTGGTTGAGTCTCTGGTCTCTGTTGGACACCAAGCTCACAAAATCCACTTCTTTCCACCACAAAACTGGTTGCCAAACTGAGGTTGTCAATCAGATGATTTTGCACATCCTGCACATGTACAATTCTAAGCATCCCCATACATGGGATGCGAGTCTCCCATATGTCCAACACAGTTACAACACGACTCTCCATAGTTCCATCGACCATATCCCATTTCAGGTGGGTATGGGATTCCAACCCTTGGGACCCATTGATGTTCCACTTCCTCTTGCCACCACACAGACACAATCTTCCCCTGATCAGTCTGCGATTGACAAAGCCACCAGATTCATTGAGTGGATTTAGCACATTTGCCAACAGGTCCAGAAGATTTTGCAGAAATCCAATGCTAAGTACAAGCAACGCTATGATAAACACAGGGTACCACACCAGTTTCAGGTTGGCGACAAAGTCTGGTTACATTTGCAGAAGGAGCATCTCATCGGGCCCCATCGGAAGATTTGCCCACTTTTTTATGGGCCTTACACTATCACCAAGGCTGTGGGTAGCAATGCTTTTGAGCTCAAAGCTCCACCCTTCCTTGGTCTGCATCCAATATTCAATGTGGAACTCCTCTGACCATATTTTTCACCCTTATTGGACACCTCTAAGATTGATGAACAACTGACAACAACATATCTCAACCCTGACTGCATGGAACAAGCATCCACCGATCAGATAATGGACACACAGGTCAAGGGAAATCGCCAGCAGCGGATCCATCTTTATCGGGTTGTCAAGGCAGGGTAAATACTACACCAAGGAAAGTGGCTCACCCGAGGCCAAATCCAACATAAGTTTCCTCACCTGATGGGGGAACTCAACACAATGGATACCATTGCTTCCTAAGGGGGGAGGATTGATCCAGGTGGATATTGGCTGCCACCCACCTATTCCAACTGGCTCCTCATGTCCGTTTTTGATTCAACACGTCTTTCTGTACTGCTTTATAATTGTGAGTTCTACACTTCTGGGGCTATCTGAAGCCTCACACATTCTCCAAGTGGATACGGGTGGCCTCTCGCCTAATCCAACTGGCTTATTTTGTATGTTTTCATGTCAACACATCTTGCTGTACTTCTAGGGCTGTTTTTGGCCCCTAAACATTGTTTTTTTTTTCACTCTCCATAGTTAGACTATAAACAGAGTCAGAGTCTAATGAAAAAATGTTTATTTTTCTGAAATACCTTTCCAATGGGCTATCACATGCCTAAAACGAAGGTCGTATGCAAAAGTTACGACACTAGGAAGTTGAGGTACCAAATTACACCAACTTACCCATAGGGCCCACATAACGTTTGGCGTTTCATTTTCTAGGGTTAGGTTTTTGGATGTCTAGGGTTTTTGCATTCATGAGTAATATCAAAAAGGCCTATAGAGCCTCATTGTAATCCATTCTACTCAGATGGATGCACGTAACAACCACATCTCTCCTCAGAGATAACTACCACCATTCGAGCAAGTTTCAGTTCTGCAATTTTATAGTTTCATCCTATTTCATTATTTAATAGAATATATTGTTCACTGGATATTTGTTTTATTCTTTCTATCTCCGTGTTTATTGTATTTAGTCTGTTAATTAGTTCGTTCTGCTCCTAAATCATGATCATTGGCATTATTCCAAAGACTTCGATAAAAATGACATTTTCATTTCCAATTGACGTAATGAACTCTCCTAGCCTATGGTCACTCATATGACCGTCATGCCAGTGGTGTATATAAAAAAATATTTATCCAACATCTTAGTTGCTTTGCCCAAAAGGTAAGGGGCTTGACAGGTTGTCCCGGGCTCTAGGTTGGTCAGATTCTCGAGGAGTCCAAGCACCTAGATCCCTCACCATACCCTTGCTTTACGTGTCAATATAGCTTAGAGACTCAATGAGCAGTTAAATCAACACCGTTGATCTATTGATCAGACAATTGCTGAGTCTCTCACGCTCCTCCTTTGTCCAGTAACATTTTTCTGAGATTTGATTGTGCACCCAAAAACTCTGATGAATTCATCCCTCTATTCAGTTAGTGTCAATGAGAAGAGATGCTGAAATTGTGCCATCCATCTTAGCAAGTTGCTGCACAACATATTGACCATTACACATCGAACTTCCATGATAGCCATCAGAGATAGGCCAGGCTTTCTTTTTCCTGTTCTGTCAAACCTTTAATTGTGAATTTCTCTTATCAAATCATGGAGCCAGAGGAGGATCACGACAACCTTTAACATGGCTTAAATTTTGAGATGGAGGTATGCATGGTTCAGCGTGTAAGTCCAAGTCCCCATGCTGTCCAATGATATGATGTTGAGGAGTACCTGGTTCCCCTTCTCTTTCCATTTATTCATCATATTCACTCATAGATTCTTCAGAGGATGATGTCATCAACTCATCATTTTTATTACTGCTGTCATCGACCCAGTCTTATTATTGTCATCACAGTTATGAAAATGTCCATAGTTAAAGTGTTCTCATGAGGCAACCCACATTCCGAGTAATGAATACCATGTCAGATCAAGATCTACATTCTCTGCATTGAATTACATCACCAGGTTTTAATGAATTCTCAGCTCCTTGAAACCAAAATTGGTCATGAAACCCAAATCCATCCTTGATGATAATCTAGATAGCCATAATTTAATTCTTTGGATACCCACTATGATGCTTGCAATACTCTCTTGGTAATAAAAGAATTGTAGATCTTTTAAAAGCTTCAATCACACCCTTTGTGGTAGACACCATATGGGTTGGGTATGCTATTTACATATAGAATTTTGGATGTGGTATCAAACAAATATTTTCCAAGCTGCATTCATGCAACAATCCTTATTTAGATGGCTTTAATATTTATTAGGAGCACATTTAGACTTTTATTAACACTCATCATAGCCCCAACATTATCAAATTTCCCACAATAATTTGAAGCATAGAATATGGTGACCAAATTCCTGTCTGCATAGGGTTTTGTCAATATTCCTCACTATGGTCATGTAGCAATATTGATCAATATATTTTCCTGTTGACAAACTTTGGATCTTGTCATTATCATCATCACATGCATGTACTCTGTCTTTTTTTTTGTCCAAGTCTATTGCTCGATTACACTCACATTCTTCTACGCTGTAATCTTGTGTATGGTGTTATTACATCAGTGCCAATGCCATCAATTCCAACATGTATTGCCATATTGGCAACAATATCCCCCTTTGGCATTGATGGAAATACTGTCTTCATTTCTTCCGCTTTGACATCAAGGGAAAAGGTTTGAATTACTCCCCCTGACTTTGATCACCGTCTCCCCCTAAATTGATGCCAATTGATGTATTATTTTCTTGAGAATTTATATTGGAAGAGAGACTACTCCCAATCTTTGCTTAAGATATTCAAATACATCGCTGCTTAAGGGTTTTGTTAAAATGTCTACCACCTATTCTTGTGTTGGGACATATTCCAATTTAATGTTCTTATTTTCAGCCTGATCTCTTAGATAGTGGTATTTTATGGGAAAGTGTTTTGATTTGGAGTGATGGACATGGTTCTTGGAGAGAATTATAGCACTTGTATTATCATAGTAGATAGTAGTAGGTTCTTCAAACACTATTTTGATGTCTTGTGAGGTTTGTTTCATCCATTCCACTTGTGTGCACCATTCTGTTGCTGCAATATACTCAACTTCAGTGGTAGAAAGAGAAATTGAGGATTGTTTCTTGGTTATCCACGCTACCAGTGATTATCCCAAGAAGAATGATCCTCCACTTGTACTTTTTCTGTCATCTACACAACCTACCCAATCTGCATCTAAATAGTCTTTTAATGTGAATGAATCCTTTCTAGGGTACCAAAAACCAAGATCTATGGTTCCCTTCAAATACCTACATATTTTTTTCACAGCTTGAACATGGATCTCTTTTGGTGCTGCTTGGAATCTAGTCACCATCCCAAAAACTTGCTTGACATCAGGTCTGGCAGCTGTTACATAGAGTAAACTCCCAATCATTGATCTGTAGAATTTTGGATCTATAGATTTGGACTCATCTTCCTTGCTTAGTTTGCATTCAACTATCATAGGTGTACTGACAGGTTTACAATCCTCTAACTGGAATTTCTTAAGCATATCTTTAGCATACTTGGACTGATGGATAAAGAATCCTCTTTTGGACTATACTATTTGTAATCCTAGAAAGAAATCCAGTTCACCAAGCAAGGACATTTCAAATTCTTGCTGCATTCTCCTAGCAAAGTCCTTACTCATTTTTTCATCATCACTCCCAAATATAATATCATCAACATATACTTCCACAATAATCATGTTATCACCAACAATTTTACAATAAATATTGTTGTCTATTGATCCTCTTTTGAGGCCTTGTACTTGTAAATAAGAATCTAGCCTTGCATACCATGCTCTGGGTGCTTGTGTTATCCCATAGAGTGCTTTCCTTAGTTTACAGACATAGTCTCCTTTGTTAGTTAATTGAAATCCTTCTGGTTTCTCAATATAGACTTCCTCTTCTAAGTTTCCATTGATAAATGATGACTTGACATCCATCTGGTATACTTTAATTTTTTTTTTAGTTGGCAAAGTCTAAGAACATCCAATTGCCTCTAATCTGGCCACAGGTGAAAAGGTTTCTTCAAAGTCTACCCTTCAACCTGAGCATACCCTTTACATACAAATATGGATTTGTTCCTGATTACTTTCCCATTCTCATCCACTTTGTTTTTATACACCCATTTAGTTCCAATGACATTCTTATTTTTTGGTCTTGGAACTAGTTCCGAAGTTTGACTTTTTTTCAATTTGGTCGAATTATTCATTCATAGCATTGACCCAATTCTCATCTTTGCATGCCTCTTTGATTGAGCTGGGCTCATTATGTGACAAAAGTGATATTTCTGTTTGATACAACAATTGTCTTCTTGTCTACACTCGATCACTTTTATTTCCAATAATCAGTTCTTCGTGATGATTCTTTTGAGTCATTCTTGAAGGTGTCTTTGTATCTCTTCTTGGGGATTCATCTCTTATCTCTTCTGAATATATTCCTCATATTCACTAGTATCCATATGATCCTCTTCCTTTTCTTATTTATTCTCTTCTACTTCTTCTGCTTGTGTACCAACTGAGTCATCATCATATTCATCTTCATTGTCAAGTATAGTCTCTTGATGTTTGATCCTTATTGTTTTTAAATCATCCACCTTGACATCTGCACTCTGAAAAATATTATGTAATATAATATTGTAGCATATGTATGCTTTCTTGTTAGAAGTATATCCAATAAATATACCTTCATCAGATCTAGCATCAAATTTTCCGAGATTCTCATCAAGCCTTTTGATGTAACACTTACTTCCAAAGACCTCAAAATATTTTACCGAAGGAGCTCTCCCAAACCATAGTTCATAAGTTGTCTTATCACTATTAATCTATTAATCCTGAGCTAACCTTTGTTCAGTATGTATACTGTTGTGCTTACAAATTCCCTCCAATATCAATAAGATAATCTTGCTTCATTGAGCATAGTCCTTGCAGCCTCCTAGATTGTTCTATTCCTTCTCTCAACAATCCCATTTTTCTGAGGTGTTCTGGTAGCAAAGAATTGTCTTTTAATTCCATGAGTTTCATAGAAGAGGTCAAACTCCTTTGAGGTGATATCACCACCGTTGTCTGATCTAAGACATTTTATTTTGTCTCTCTTTTCATTTTCAACAAGGGTCTTAAAAGATTTGAATCTGTTAAGTGCTTCTGATTTTTCTTTGAGAAAACATACCAACCCATTCTAGTAAAATCATCAATGAACAACATAAAGTAGGGTTCTCCTTGCAAAATATTGGTCCTTGTAGGTCCATATAGGTCGGAATGAACAAGCTCTAAATTTTTTGAGGTTGATTATTCTTTTGTTTTGAACCTTATTCTAGTTTTCTTCCCTAGTTGATAGTGTCTACACATAGGATTTGAGGGCTTTATGATCTTTGGAAAGTTTCTTACTACCCCAAAATTGTTGAATTTCAGTAAATTGTCAAAGTTAATGTGCGCCAACCTTCTATTTTATAGCCAACTTTCATCTACTAAATTTATATGACACTCCTCATTCAATTTTGTATTTAGTATATATACATTCTTGGGAGTTCTAGGAGCAGTACCAACCAATTTTCCTGAGTCCTCTCTCCTAATCTCACATTTTTGGGAATCAAAGATGCAAATGTGCCC
>ML804393.1:231719-269501 GCA_009831015.1 Picea engelmannii
TGAAGTTTTTTAATAAAATTGGCTTCTTCTACACAAGATTCTTCATGATGGTTGTGTTGAGGTTTTTGCTTCTGATTTTTTGTTTTCTTGAGCACCTTGAAAGTTGCCTCTCCTTTTGGGAGGCTCTCATGACCTAATATTAAGTCATAGGCTATGAGGATTCCATACAATTCATCCATGACGAGTTGATGTAGATTTTCTCGATCTTCAAGAGTGGACACTTTAGGATGATACAACATAGGAAGTGTTCTTAGTATTTTTTCAACTAACTCATTGTCTGACACTTCTACTCCCAAACCTCTGATTGCATTAACAATATTATCAACTCTTTCGAAGTAATATGAGATATTTTCTTCATCCTTCATTTTTATACCTTCATATTGTACTTTAAGAGTCTGAAGTTTGGACCTCTTTACCTTGGAATCTCCTGCATATATAGTTTCCAATTTATCCTAGAGTTGTTTTGCAGTTTTACAGTTTAGTACTTTAGTAAGGATCTTCTTACTCAATCGAACTTGTAGTGTGTTTAAAGACTTTTGATGTTCCCAAAATTTCTTCTTGTCTTATGCTTCTATGGGAGTTACTTTTGGAACATCATATCCTTTTTCAACTAATGTCCATACTTCTAGTCCAATGGACATTAGATAGATTTCCATTCTAACACTCCAGAAAACATAGTCTTCACCATCAAATAGGGGGCATTTTAATGACATCTTCAACTGCCGATCCATTCTGAATCCTTTCACTAAGAGGGGGGGGGGGTGTGAATCAATGACACAACAATTTTATCAATTTTTCTTTTAATGCAATCAATATTTTAACACAATATTTTATCGTGGAACCCAATTGGGAAAACCAAAAACACTTTTATATTAACTGCAAAATTCTGTTTTACAAGTTACATAGAAAGAATATGTTCTTGCTTTTAGATAAGCACCCACTGATCAAGATGCACCCACACCCTTGTTCACCAGATTCAACTGGTAGGAGAGTTCAAACCCCTGTTTAGTTAGCTACAACTGACAAGGAAGCACCTACTCCCCTGCAGGCACCAACCTTCCCTTGCACCTCCCTGCCTCCCTTACTATATGAGTCTGGAAAAATTCTGTATTATATCTTGACTGCTCCTCTCTCTGCTTCTATCATTTTATCTTCAATGTATCTTCTGCAGGCCAATAAGTCTTCTATCTGAACATATTAACTACTGTTGTGTATCTTTCTATATTTTGATCTTCAATGTGTCTTCTATAGTCACACCATCTTCAATTCTCAACCCTCTTATATATATGCCTTCATTATAAATTTTCATGGGAATTCACACCCTTTCATCACACCTCTTTTTCTATTACACAATCACCTTTTTAAATAACACAGTCATGTTTTATAAACAAACATATCTTCAATCTTTTATCTTAGCTTTTGATGTTTTCTTTAATTCATATAGTTATTTAAGCTGTGAACAATTTATCATAGAGAGATGATCTGAGCTATTAAATTGTGCTTCATGTTCTCATACAAAGTATAGCGTCTCTTTGTAGTACTAAATTTAAACCTAATCTTTCTTCTGGATCCGTAAGGCTTCTTTCCATGATCATGATTTACATGTTATCGCAACTTCATTACTTGTGGTATAATATCTCAAATCTAATGACATGGTTTCCATCGAAAAAACTAATATTCTCTGAATTTTCATAACCACACACACATCTGATATGTAACTATGACTATGTGTAATATAAGTTTTTACCAATATTACACAATATCCTTAGATCGACTCTTCCAAGATTTTAACATTTAAAAATCTAATATCAATTACGATTTGTAACAATATTACCAGGGATTTCATTGAATAAACTAAAGTTATCATTGTCTCTGTGTTTATGCATGGTTTTATTAACTTTGGTGGACATATGAAAATGAAGTATGTGGACCTCTCGACAATCATTTTGGAATTTCAACTGCCTCTATTACTTCTTCATGCAATCCACATCAAGTTGTTCTTTGACATTTTTGCAGAGATTGTGACAGTGTTAGGCTTGAGAAGTTTTGTAGGTTTTCAACTAAACATAGCGATCCTCCATTTTATCGCCCTGACAAAAAATTCCGACGTATTTGGTGGTCTTCGACATATTGATCTGGGGATCAAATTTTGCTCAAAAATTCAAAGTGCTTGGAATTGCTTCAAATTGAATGGGAGCATAGGCCTTGTCATTACAAATCCAACGCAACTCGTTTGGGTTCAAACGGACGTCGGGAGCGAGAGATATCACATTCTGTTCAAAATGACAAACAAGCAAAAAAGGGGTGCTGACTGTACAGTCCGTACAGTCAGTACAGACACTGACGTGGCAGGCCGTATGACACATGATAGGCAAATATTTGCACAGTTGGCAGGTGACATGGCTTGTTTGCAGCGAATGGAATGGCGACACGTGGCCCAATCAATGGCCGCCACGTGTCCCCTATTTATTGGTTTAAAATTTATTTGGAGTCCACCAGATTCGACCCCATGACCTCCACTCGCGTGCAAAGCTTTGGAAAAGACCACCAACCAATGTGCCACCATAGTGTTTCTTAACACTATATGGTGCAGATTTTATTTGAATTAAAATGTTGTAAGTTTGGGCGAGGGGTAGGGTTGGGGCCTAGCCCCAGCCCGTGGTTATGTTATATTGTAATATGGCCACGGTTTAAAACCTTTGCGTGCACATTCAAAACTAAACCCTGATCGTTTGTGTTGTAATATGACCACGGGCCCGCGTATGTGTTTTAACATAGCCCTTTTAATATAGCCCGCGGTCACATATTTGTTGCCATATGACCATTGACGCACGCGCGGGTATCCGTTTGGTTTGGATTTAAATTCGGTTCAAACGGTTATGGCCCTTACTTTTAAACACGCGGTCACATGGGTCATATGACCTTGCCCTTGACGGTTAGGGGCTAGGTGCACCCATAACCGTCCTATAGTTTGCACGGTTCACGCGGTTGTGCCCGGTGCTAAGTTTTTATGCTTAAATATGCATGTGGGCTAGGTTGAGAGAACAAGGGTGCGTTTTGTAGATGCAGAGACAACAAGCTTGAAGGGGGGACTTCCAGGAAGCCTATCTTCTTCAATTTTTGGCCAAACGAGGTGCCAAAAAAGCCTAGCTAGGGGTTTTTGGACGTTCTGAAGCCATTGGAGCAGTATATTTGGCATTTTGAGCATTGTAAAGCACATTTTTGAGCACTTTGAGAAAATAATACAAATGATCCATTGGAAGGATCATTTGTATTATTTTCTCAAATACAAATAATACAAATGATCATTGGACCAGGAGATGTAGCCCAAGAGAGGGAGGGGTGAACTCCTTTATCATTTGCTGTGTTATGTGTTTTTTGTTCACTGATTTTACTGCTGTTTATATGCATCTTGAATGAGTAAATCCTATTAAAGTTGTGTTGCAAAGTTGATCCATTTGCATTTTAACACATAAAATTTTAACTTGCAAATATTTTCAAGAATACAAGTCTTCTTCATTTTAAGATCACATATGGACTTTAATTCGAATAGCAGTGGACTTGGTGATCCACCCGACTTGAAATTATGCCAAAGACTTCGATAAAAAAAATAGTTTCATTTCCAACCGACGTAACAAACTCTCCTAGCCTATGGTCAATGATATGACCGTCGCGCCAATGGTGTATATAAAAAAATATTTATCCAACGTCTTAGTCGCTTTTCCCAAAAGGTAGGGGGCCTGACAGGTTGTCCCGGGCTCTAGGATGGTGAGCTTCTCGAGGAGTCCAAGAACCTAGAGCCCCCACGATACCCTTTCTCTATGCATCAATATATCTTAGAGACTGCTGTGTATATAAACCCATACAAAATGTTTTGTATATTCAATGTGGGACTAAAACTCAACGAGCAGTTTAATCAACACCGCCGATCTCTTGATCGAACGGTTGCTGAGTCTCTCACTCTCCTCCTTTTTCCAGTAGCTTTTTTCTGAGATTGGATTGTGTACCCAAAAAATCTGATGAATTCACCCCTCGATTATGTTAGTGTAAACGAGGAGAGACGTTGAAATTGTGCCATCCATCTTAGCAAGTTGCTGCATAACATATCGACCATTACACGTCGAAATTCCATGATAGCCATTAGAGATAGGCCAGGCTTCGTTTTTCCTATTCTGTCAAACCTTTAATCATGAATTTCTCTTATCAAATCGTGCAGTCAGAGGAGGATCACGAAAACATTTAACAATGCTTAAATTTTGAGATGGAGGTGTGGATGGTTTAGCTTGTAAGTCCAAGTCCCCATGCTATCCAATGATCTGATGTTGAGGAGTACCTGGTTTCTCTTCTTTGGCCATTTATTCTTCATCTTTACTCACATATTCTTCAGAGGATGATGTCATCAACTCATCATTTTTATTACTGCTGTCATCGACCCATTATTATTATTGTCATCACAGTTCTGAAAATGTCCATAGTTAAAGTGCTCTCATGAGGCAGCTTGCAGTCTGAGTAATGAATACCATGTCAGATAAATATCTACATTCTCTGCATTGAATTACATCACTAGGTTTTAATGAATTCTCAGCTCCTTGAAACCAAAATTGATCTCGAAACCCAAATCCATCCTTGATGATAATATAGATAGCCATAATTTAATTCTTTGGATACCCACTATGATGCTTGCAATACTCTCTTGGTAATAAAATAATTGTAGATATTTTAAAAGCTTCAATCACACCCTTTGTTGTATACACCACATGGGTTGGGTATACTATTTACATGTAGCATTTTGGATGTGGTATCAAACAAATATTTTCCAAGGTGCATTCATGCAACAATCCTTATTCAGATGGATTTAATATTTAGAAGGAGCACATTTAGACTTTCATCAACACTCATCATAGCCCCAACATTATAAATTTTCCTATAGTAATTTGGAGCATAGAATATGGTGAAAAACTGCTTGTCTGCATAGGGTTTTGTCAATATTCCTCACTATGATTATGTAGCAATACTGATCAATATATTTTCCTGTTGATAAACTTTGGATCTTGTCATTCTCATCATCACATGCATGTACTCTATCTTTTTTTCTGTCCAAGTCTATTGCCTGATTACACTCACATTATTCTACACTATAATCTTGTGGATGGTGTGATCACATCAGTGCCAATGCCATCAATGCCAACCTGTCTTTCCATATTGCCAACATAATCTTGGCATAAAACAATTTCCTCACCTCCTTTTCAATCAATGGCAACAACAAAGGGTTGATCCATCTCAACTTTTGATTGAAAGGTTTCTGATCCTCCTTGATGGGAATTACATGGTGAATTACTGTAGTGTCATAGACCTTCAAATCTTCGTAACTCCATGCAAAAATATCACGAAAGTATTTCATAAGGCTGATATACCTCTGTTTGATTTTTGGACTGAGAATTTTTGACAGTTTGATGATCTTAGGATTTTGTTGAGTACCAATGTTGCAATCCTCTATATCCTCATCATTCGCAGTGATTTTAGGATTTCTTGCGACAACATTTTCATCAATTTTTTTTTCTAACAGGACCAATCCTTTAAGGATAATGTTGTTTTTCAGCAGCACTATATCCCTTCCAGCTATCCGATTCTGAAAAAGGTCATTGTTTCTCAACACAACTATGTCTTCATTTTCCTCACAACAACTTTCATAATCAATATTCACATTAGAAAATTCATCACTCATTTGGAGAAATCTCTCTACATGTTTATCATCTTCAAACACTTGTCAATATTTAATGTTATTGGATACTGTGGGCCTATGTTTGACTTCAATTTCATACTTCTTATTTGTAAAAATTGGAATTTTGAACACCGAAGCTGAAGCAGCCAGAGCATCTGCAATTTGATTTTTCCCCCTAGGAATCACTGACAAATTTTATTCTGAAAACTCTTCAAGGAGATCAAGCACTAAATTTCTATATTCTCTCAATCTAGGATGCTTAGACTGATATATACCCTTTACCTAGTTAATGATGAGCTCATAATCTCCATGTATAACTATCCTTTTAGCACCCAATTCCTTTAAAGTGTTCAAACCCAAAATCAATGCCTCATATTCGGCCATATTATTGGTACAATCAAAAGCGAGCTTGTAAGAACAGAGTTTTGTACCCACTTTGGGGGGGTTAATCCACACACCAACTCCAATTCCTTCCTTGCTCATAACTCCATCAAAGCTCATATTCCACATTTCGATTTCCACGCTATTTTTCTGATCTGTAATTTCCTCTGTTCAATGCTAGGCTTTGTCTTGGACATTCATGACAGTTGTTGGCTTCCCCTCTTCAAAACTTAAGTTATTATAAAAAATAGAGGAGCCAACTTCGACATCAACAGAGTAAATAGGATGATTATTTGGTTGGTTTTTTCTACTCACCATGTACTTGAGTAGCACTTCTCTGTACAATCTCCTTTCTTGGCAAAAAACTGGGATAGTAGCATACGACATGTCCATCTGTAAGGTTCACTTTAATTTTGTAGCCTAGAATCTAGATAACAACATGCCGAATTTTGGGGGGATTTTGGCAACCACCATGTCCATGACCATATTTTTCGATGGGATTTGAGACAATGATACGATGAAATCTTTGATAAAACCGAAGCATTTAACCTTCGTTGAGTCAAAAGAGAAAAGGTCTTTATAGGGTCTTGTAATGTCCAGGCCTAACTAATCCATGACCACCTTGAGCATGAGATTATGCGATGTGCCTGAATCCAACATGGCATTATGTAAGGTCATGTCATGAATTTTAAGGCTAACATAGAAAAGAGGAACATCATCAACATCGCCACTTTCTTCTACACACAGGACAAACAAGATGGCATGGTGGTCATCTTTTATGTTCAAGGTGTCACGAGCTTCTTCCATATTTAACATTTTAATGATCTGATTTCTATATTCTCCCTTCTTGATCAACTCATTAAACGGAATACCAATTTTGATTTTAGCCATTTCACTTTCAAAATTAAAAGGAGGAGGATATTTTTCTACCTCTTTGATGACTACTTCATTTATTTCCTCAGGTGCTTTCTTTAGGAATTCTTCCTTTGATTTTCCTTTCTCCATTACATCCCTTGCTAAATTATCTTTCTTTAGTTGGCTTGAAGAAGGAGTGTTCATCTGGAGTTCCCTTGTGGTATTCTCCTTCAGAATCTCTGCAAGCGCCTTTTTACTTATAAGGTTATACTGCTTCTGAAACTGCACAATAACATTGTGGTATCCTTTCCTGAACTATTCTATTTCCAATGACAACATATCATCGTTCTCTAACATAAAATCATCATTCACATCCATAAATTGATCATGCTCTCCTTTTGTTAAGAACACATATGTTTCTTTATCATCACAACAATGCATCTGGTCTTGGATTATTTGATCAAAATATTTGTTTGCATATTTGTTTTGGAAAGGAGGTCTTATCTGCTAATCACCTTGATCTCTCTAGTATCTTTGCCTGATCTATGGAACTGAGGCTCTTCTAAAATTTTGATTTCTAGGTTGGAAATTGTTTTTCTCTCTAGTAGCAGGCTTGTTCTCCACGTACATCCTTTCCATGAGTCTTTCCATAGTCTTCATCATCAAGTCAATTTTTTTGTCTGATGATTGAGACGTAGAGGGTTGCGCCTCCCCTTGGGGATTCTTCCTATTTTTGTCAAAATTATGTTTGATCTTCCCCGATTCCATCGGATTTACTTCAAATTCAATCGCGTCACTCATCATATCATATAGAGTATTAGATCTTCTTTCTATTAACAACAAGGCAAAGTCATTGTCAAAAGAATCAACATATCGAAGCTGGGCAGCTCTGGGAGGAGGTTTGAATTTACTGGGAATTGAATTATAAACCTTCATGAATATGGTCGAGAACTCTTGCACTATTTCATTTGGTGATCTTTTTATGTTATTGTACCGAGTTAGTAACTGGAGAAGATTCTTTTTATCACCCGATCTGGCAAGAAACAATGTTTCAAAAGCTGCAAAATCAGGGATGCTCACTGCTTGAAGGGCCTTGAACCATTTTCTGACCTCCCCTGAGAGACTTTACGCAAACAATCTTATTTTTGCATCCTCATGATCTACCTCTTCTAGGTCAACAAAATCATTGAACCAATCTAAGTATTTTTGGGCTGAAGCATTTCCTTCGGCAACGTATAATTTGATTCTCTGATTATAATTCTGAGGAAAATCATGTCATTGGGCCGGAAAGGTGAGAGGGGTGAACCTAGTGGCCATGAATCTAGGAGGGATTTGAACTGGATGGATGATTTGAGTGGGGATTATGGTAATTCGTGGGGGGTTGGTTGGTATCAAAGATTGGAACTTTTTCTCATCGAAAATGATTTCATTCAAATAGGATTCTGATTTGGACATGAACAAAGTTTGTTCGAATAGTAAATCGAAGTCAAGGTCCTAAATGCTCTTTACTCCGTATTTAGGTAAATATAGGTTCATGTCCAGGTAATATAAAGGGTCCTCTATCCTATCCTTTCCTTTGTGCATCATTTTTTCGGGATTAGACACAGATGCTATAAGCTCTGGATCAGGGTTTGCTTTGGTGTAAAATTTCTTAGGAGACAAGATTTATGATTCTGACTACTCTATGCTATTAATATTATTTAATGAAGTCGCTAGGGTAAAATAAGTTTCAACCAATATAGGTGTTTGACCCATTGTTACCCTCAGAGATCAAATCTACAACTTTAGTTGTTTTCCCAAGGAAAATTTTAAATTTCATCCCCGACAATGACGCCAAGATGTTAGCACTTGGTAAGTTGTTGGGCTGAAGGGAAATGAATGACCAAGGTAAACTACAAACCAACTTTAATATTGGAAACTAGACTTTCCAATCTATAGAGGGATCTCTCTGAGACCTAGTCTCTGATAGATGATAGCTTTGGATATTCGACTAGATTTATATGTTTGGGAAGTGTTTTTTGGTTTTGCTGGCAAGGAAATATAGAACTTTGGGCTATGGAGTCGACCTCCTGAAAATAAGAGAAATTAATGAATGGTAAGGGAAGCTTCGAGATGATAAAGGCTAAATAGGAAATGGTCTTTCAGTTTTAATGTTGTTGTGTATGGCGGAAGAAAAGGGGACATAAAGCAAATCAGAGGACCATTAAAGATGAATTCTAACTTACTTAGAAGAAAAAAACACAGAGTTTAAATGGCTGAGTCTAAAGCACCGCACGATGAATTTTAAACTAGTCAAACGTTCCAATTTAAACAAAGGAAAAATACATGAATTTACAGGAAACATGAAGTACATACATAGATGGGATCACAATACATAAAACCACCACCATTAGAATATTTTCGTCAAAGATTCAGGACTTTTGCATTATTATTTCCATCAGATTCAAACATATATTCAATAGTCCTCTGTCTACACTACTTTTCCAACCTGGCTTACATTGAAAAGATACAATATATAGAAAACTCATGCCCTCTCGGGATGCTATGCCTCAAACTACTTTCACATAGAATTTCGGATTTGGTTACTTCCTCCCCAGACAACCTTTTGATTAGAGTTTACTAAAAATAGAAACCCCACTACACTCAATCATAACATAAATGACACCTTCGTCTCAATCGTTGGATCATGAGTAAGATTCGGTCATCAGGTTGTGATAAATCATCATTTTCTTTCATGGGGTGCTCGGGTAATCGAGTGCATTGTTGGGAACTTTGTCACCTTGTATAATGGGCTCTGGTTGCTGTTGCGTGATCATTGGTTGTATCATGCACATGGCGAGTTGGTGTAGTGGACATCTGTTTACGGTCGCTCATGCATTTCCATGCGACAATGATGTCTGGGAGGCCACACATCTCTTCCATAACTGGCATGCATTTCACTTGCACCTGCCGTCCTCAGTAGGTAAGTTTACATCATTTGTGCGATGAATATTCGCCGTGTGGGTGCTGTGTTAGAATTCTTGTTACCGGAAAGAAACATGATATGCGGGGAGAAAGATTCCATGTCACGATCAAAAAAGAAAAAAATGGGCCTGTCTCACTCATGCCTCTTGCCTCGCCTGCAACTTTAAAACTATGAGTATTTTTCTAAGAGACCAGTTCCGTTTGTTCAGATTATTCAGTTGTCTCCACAAGACCACATTTCCTTTCAGTTTTGCTTGGGCACTGACGAGAGCCGTGTAGGCGTTATCCATGGCTGATATGCATTCCTTGAAATTCTCTGCTATTATTTCTTCCGACACCCTCTAATCCTCCTGCAGTTGAAAAATTACTTCTTGCACCTCTCCGAGCTATCATTTGAGACAATTTTCATTCCCTGCTTGACTCTGCGATGCTAACGTTTAAATAGTCCTTTTTTCCAGCTGTCTTCTTAATTCTCTGTTTTCTTGATACAATTTGATGATAGCAAGCTGCGCTCGCTTCAACTGCTGTGAGGACTCCTGAACATTCACATTTTCATCACCTAACCTCCTCCATATTTCATGAATTCCCATGCTTGAACCTTCAACAGGTTCTAGCCGAACAACGCGCATGAGTAATCTCTCGACAACAGACTGGGTGCGCGATTTACTGGGATCTTGGATCTCCTTGGGTTTCTTATTCAATCTTGGCCGACCTCTTTTTCTGGATGCTGACTGGTGGGATGACGAGTCTTCTATTTCCTTTACCTTTCCCGTGACATCCTCCCTTATTTCCCCTGCACTATGGAATGATATTTCCCTCGTAGATAGAGGAATGTCTCCTTTGGGGTCTCTGGGGATGTCGAATGAAATCATAAATGAATGCTAGTCTTTGTTCAAATGTATCAATTCGTAGACCACCAACAACTTGATTAATGAAAAATGGGATAAATTGTTCCTCGGTTGGTCAACCTTGACCTGGATGCTGTCTGCCATCCTTTCCAAGCTTTGATGCAAGAAGAAAGGTAGATTCAAAGGTTTTTTCCCTATAAAGTGCATCATTAGCCTGATGTGATATGGGTACACCCTATCAAACCTTCCTTCATAGGTTAAATACATTTTGATTACCTTTAGGAGCTTTTGGAAAGGCTCCCGGAGGTACTGGCTTGGAATGCCGACTCCAATTTCCCCATTTATGCAGTTGGGCTTGATAAAGTATTTATAGCACAAAATGTCTAAAGACATGCCTTTAAACCATTTCTCACCACGCGGAGGGATCTCTGTCACAACTAAAAGAGTTTCCTCGATCACTCAGAAGGTGATTCACGCAATGGTCACACGGAACCCAGTAAAACTGAGGGAAAATTGTTCAGCCAACTTCACATTGTACCCTTTGATCCTTTCACAAAAGCGCATACATCCGACCTGTTTAAAAGATGCCCTAAATTTCAGATCTTCATTTATTAATTCCAGGTATTAAGGCTCATACCTCATGACCTTGCCACTTCTCACCTTCTTTCTTATGATTTGGGATGTTTTCATGATGCCAGTATATATTTGTCTTGCACGCTCAGTAATGAATGACAACACCCTCTCTGCGCAGAAAATAAGAATGACAGACTTCGTAGAGATTTTCAGAAAGGCAGTGACAAAAACTTTGCGTGACAAGCAAAATCAACCATAGGAGTCCACAACATGGTAGTAAGGTGTGATGGAAAATTTCGATGGAGTGGGGAAACTCAGTGCGGTGGAAAACAACAACAGGAGGCTTGTCATGGTAGGAAATTGCGACGGAAAATTTCGACGCGGTAGAAAAGTACTGGGAGACTTGTCATGAGACAAATAATTTAGGCGCAGTGAGAAATTTAGCGTGACAAGAAGAAATTCCAAAGAAGAAAGGATGATCGTGAGAAGAAATATCATCCAACACACTAGTTTACAACGAACTCCAACAAACTTTAAACAATGACTAAAAAATATGAAGGAGACATGACAACTTGAATGAATAGACTTGCAATACGAACAATGAAAATCGGTTTTCACACAGTGAAGGGCTCCAAAGCTTGCAGAAAGAACCATGGACGATGCACAAATCCAAAAAGTGAAGGAAAGGCATGCATGGTGACTAGTATTTATGCTTGAACAGATAAGGAATGGAATCATGGAAGAGGACGATGAATCCATGGTGATAAGAAGTTTGGAAGCAGGTTGAATATTTGCGCAACAAACTTGTGTGATATACACTTTGAAGTGTGAAAAGTATGAATGATAAGAGCGACAGAGTATACATGATATGAGTGTTGTGATTTTTCACCTTTCTAACTTCATAATTAGGTGATGATGCTCATTATATCTCTTGACATGACCTTTATCCTAACAACTTGCCTCAATCTCTGGCACGTAAATTCCCCTTTTCTGACAGGACTCGATATTTAGGGAAATGAACCTTTACAATTCACACATGACTAATCATTACACCCTTTCCCGAATCCAAGGGCCATACTCGCTACTTGCAGATTTCAACCCAATCGTTATTCGGTCCCTTACCTCACACGCTTTGACACACGAACTATAACTCATCTAGGACTAACTGTAACTACAAAATTCATAGTGCTAACACACTCCCTCGAACAAATATCTCTTAGTCTTAGATACCCTTTGTTTTTCCCACATATTCTGTAAGTGTATCTAAAAGGGTCATGGTTCTCCCATCATTTGAAATTGTTAATGTGTATGCGAATGGTCATCAAGAATCCTCATAACAATAAAGTACAAATATTGTTGTAAAATAACATAGGTTAACATGCATTGTATTTGTCACACTTGTTGTATAGGTCAACAATGTTGCCTCATTTCATCATTATACTTAACTCATGAACCCCAACTTCCAGAGAGGCTTTAGAAATTTTTTCTTGTTTTTCTTGTGCAAAATTGGGATTACTAGTGTGTGTTCAAATTAAATCACCTAGAGACAATAATATTGTAAACAAATATATTCTTATGTGACCATCCCCTTGTATTTATACCATTTTGTTTTCTTCCTCCCCTATGTTGACTTGTCACATGTAAGCCAGATGAGCGAAGGAAAATGAGAAACCCCAAATTATTGAGAGGGAAACAATGTTGGGTCCTCAAATAATTCTATTTAACTTGGAAACCCAAAATTGTCTCATTTCATGTAAACCAAACAATCCAAACAAAGGAAAAACCATGCGCCATTGTCACATCATGCCACTAATTTCATCTTGTTGATCCATTTTCATGTCTCAACCTTGTATTTGGTTTCTAAGTTATGCTATGCGGAAGAGATATCCTTTCATCCCAATCCATAATCCTCAACACCCACACAAGTTTTGTATTTCCACATTAGTCCATGGAATAATTATACACTTTCGACACTTAGTCATTTTTTTGACTTGCGCTATGCATAGAATCCATGCATTAAGTTCATTCCCCACACTCTACATCAACACTATTTCTTTGCATTTCGCATAGGTACTTACTTTACTTTTTCCATCATGAAATGACACTTAATATATTTTTGAATTCTATTTCATGCGGAGGAAGAGAAATTGACAGATGACCACTTCTCTGCAATAACCTTTCTTCACATTAATTGTTCCTACATAACTCTCCCCCCCTATACTATAGTGTCCCATACTTAGCCAATTCTTGAATCATATCCCATGTGGAGAACTTGACACAAACCCATTTCTCCACATGATTTTATCTTTGCATCAAGTCCTGTCACACGATTCATTTCTTTGCATGACTCATTATTTCACAAAACAACTTGTAGCTCCGTCTTCCTACCACACTAAATGTTCCATACTTTGTGTATTTCTCGTTTTGCAACTTTCCGTGATTTTCCTTCTTGAGGTAATTTGTGGTGCATTTATGACATCCCGATTCACAAGGAAAATATGATTGTTAGAAGTAAATGAGGCTTAGCTGTCATGCTTTCTAAAATATCAGTTTCTTATGAAATATGATTACTATTTATGGTTCTCACTGTTTCATTAAGAGCTACTAATGACTCCATATCTTATCAATTATGCTCTGTAATTCATATTAATAACCTTCACATATATCAAAGTGTATTGAAAAGTGTGGAAATATGACAACTAGAAAAAAGAAGGAACCTTTTTGTGGAGATACTGCCAATTCCCTCGCTCGCTAGAAAAAATAATTTTACTGTTCGACGACTTATTAGTGGTATTCCAACCTCACTCCTAAGAAAAAAAATTCTAATAACATTTGGAAAACTGGTTTGGCTAAGGATGGTTTCATGCCATAAGATTTTTATTTCAAGGAATTAGTTTTTTGATGCACAAGCAGATTTGAATCAAAGCATAGAATGATCCAAGTTGTTGCTGAAGGGAGGAATCCCATCCTCTTGAATCCAAATGTATTAACGAAAATTCTGTGACTCCCCACTCCAAAAATTTTTCTTAGGCTTCCAGATGCCGATTCTTTTCTGGATGCATAAGATGGCATAGTGAACTTGTTGAAGGACTTCCTGGCACCATCTTCTGCAATGCCAATTGATACTAATCACATTGATATATGCCTACTATCTGAGCCATACCAAGATTTTTCTTGTCTCTTCTAACGATTGGTGGGTTAAAATTCTACATCTTACATTCCAAGGTATGTTCTGTATGTGATACACTTCTCTGTTAAGATGAAAGCAATATTTGTCTGGGCTGAAAAATATCGAATGCAATTTCTTATCAACTTTCCAATTATATGAAGACAAAGAGGTTTTTCATGACCTCATATTTGGTATTTGCTATGGTGTACTCTAATGTATTTGAAGGATTTCCCCCAAGGGGTAATGGGGATGTTGACAATGAATTTGTTCAAAATTGGTACCCTATGTTATAGAGATACAAGGCACCATTCCACTTTTACAAAGTACAAAATAATTTTTTCTAAGAGTTTAGACACATTCTTGTTGGAGAACAACCAATGAGAATTGCATAGGAAGCCTTGAATTTTATGAAAGAAAAAATAATCTATGTATATGGGGAATAATTTACCTACATCAGACTATATGGGTTTGATGGAAAACCTTTCCTTCTTCCCAATTTTGTGTGTGACAAATATTTTGTTGCTGAAGTCTGTAGATAGTACAAGTCCTGGTATTCTTTCTTTTATAAGAAAATGAAGTGACAATTTATTTCCTTTCCTTTATACTTTGCTGACATTTAAATTAAAGGCCTAACCCATTTGGCCAAAAGTACTAAATTATTGAATTCATACCATTTAAAAGAAGCTGAAGCCTTCAAAGGATTTGACCCTGAAGACATCTTTTCTATCCATTTATCTCCAATTGTTCATAGTAATACTTTTGTAAGAATGCCATAAATCATAGAGGGAGCTAGTGATTATGACCCCAATACCAGTAGAGAAATCTCAAAAAGAGAGAAAAAAAACTGCAATGATGATTTGGTCACATAGGTCAGTTCAAATACATACATAAAAATGACTAAGTTGAAGAAACAACATCAACAAGGTGAGTAAAAGCAAAGGGGTAAAACTTCAACTAATGCTTATACTGGTTCTACTCCCCTCCCTCATAAGAGTTCCTTCTCTACCCAAAGAAGCCAAGAGCTTAATGTAAGTAAAGGAGAGATTAATGAAGGATGTGCGAGAGGAGGTGATGGAGATGACCCCCTTTATTTCAATATGGAAAAAACACATGTTGTTGGACAAACAAAACTAAAAAGGAGCACTAGGAACAAAAGTGCTCAAAATTGTGAAGTTCCAGGAGATGATTTAGTTGAGATGGAAGTTGATAACGAAAACCAAGTACCTGAATGGGAAGAAATGCATATCATTAAGAGTCAACAAACAACAAGATTTGACTTTACATAATACCAAATATAATAAAGAGGCTAGAAAAGTGAAAATAGAAAAAAAAATCACGTTAAGAATAAAAAAGTTACAAAAAAATGGAGTTCAGAGGTGGATGTTTCCAAAATGAGATCCTTTGGAATCCTCAAGCTATATTTGACCACTGCATATGTTCTGGATCATTCCATCATAGAACAATAATTGAAAAATATTATATTGAAAAAGAGGATAAGTGAATTGGAGGACACTTTATGTCCTAGACCACTACTTGCTGAACTATTATCTATTATGGCTCCATAAAAAATTTCACAAGACACACCACGTACATCCTCTTGAGTCAGAAATGTTTCCATATTATTAAGTGGTATTATAATGTATGTTGCATAAAGCATAAACAAGCGACTCAACACAATTTTGGAAGTGTGGGAAGTAGGCACCAACCTAAGGATTTTTTCACAAAGAATTTCTTCTCTTACTGATTTTCTACAACAAGATTTGGAAAATGATGAGTATTTTTATAAAAATTCTCTGAGTACATTTGTAGCACAAGTGTTAGAAATTAATGAATTCACAAGGAAGCTATAGATTTTACCCTAAAAAAATAGAATGAAACAAATAAACACCGGTTGGCTCGCAAGGATAGAGGTCCTTCGAGAATTAATTGCAAGTTGTAAAAGGATTGAGGTAAAAATAAGTGATTCATTTTTAAAATCACTTGATAAATGTAAAGAACTTGAGGGCCCACCATTGATTATAGAATCCACATTATTAACCAAGGAATAATTAGAATATGAGTTACACATACTCAAGATTTCACAGGGTAGTGAGTTTGACAATCTCACTAACTTCCTAGAAGAAGAAATTAAACGATGGTTGGTTAGCTTTGTTAATGATAATGCAAATCATTTGGCATCAATACAAGAATTACACTCCAAGTGCAAGGAAATAGAGGATGAGATATTTTCACTTAGTGTAAAGAAGTATATAATGGTCCCACTATTAAAAGAATATGTTGAAAATTGGCTCAAGAATTCATTGAATGAAATAACTAGTCCTCCATAACTACCAAAAGCAGTTGCACCGGAAAGGGTCAATTTCCAACTATATTTATGAAGATATTTCAAAGGATATGGGAGAGGAATTCATCTATCAAAATCTATTTTCATTTTTGTGAGTACACTTTTTCGAAGCTTTCCCCTTTTTCATCTCAATCCATGATAATCTACCTTTATGTGTTTATTGTTTACCTGTAAAGCAAATCCCTGATTGTTTTTCTCCCTTCTTCTAGGTTACCTCTGCTACTATATATGGTCTAATGGAGTCCCATCCCAATCCACTAGCAAAAACAAATTTCGTATAATCATTTAAGTGTCATGGATATTATGTTGTGATGTTTGTGCACACATTTTATTTGAACTTGGTCAACCAATTTGTAATATTCTTTTAAACATTTTCACAAAGAGCTAAGTGTGGAGGTCATAACTTTTGTGTTTTTTGACTTTTATTAAAGCATGAGATCTCGAGTATGTGTTTCCATTTCAACTTTATGAGTTTAAATGTTTAATCATTTAAAGCCCTGTGTTTTTGGACCTTCATTTTACTTTCTATCCTACATGACTTGCTTTTGATTATTTTCTCTTACTATATGAATGGATTTGATGGAGTGAATGTAGTTATTTTGTATATTTCAATTGAAGTCATTATTTTTCTATGGTTTTATCAGTGACTATTCTGTTATTGTTTTACTTCCTAGTCCACTCTCAGGTGTTGATGATATTAATGTGTAAAATCTATTGTTTTGAATAAGTGAATTTAAAAATATGAGTAAGAAAGAGGAGTACTACCTCTATAAAAATGAAGAGGATATCTTAAATAATTTTACAAGAATACCCTACGAGGTTGATTCTTGTCCTTACCAGGAAAAGAGATTAACAATTTTGGTGACCATGCTAGGGAGAATAATAATAAAGGATTTCCATTTAGTTTTGTAGACCAGTAATATGTTGTATTTTTTTTAGTGACCCATCCTAATCCTGTTCAACCTCATCTTCCCATTATATTGGAGGAACAAAGAAGCATTTTGAATCAATTATGTGATTTGGTCTTGAAGACAACAATAAGTTGAGAAGAGCTTGAATGTTCTTGGCAAGTTCTAGCTCAACACGAGCTTCCATTTCGTTAAAATATTGAAAGGAGACTCCAATAAAAGGGTTCTTAGTCTAGCCACCTTGAAACATTTTGAGGGTCTTGTAACAAGAAGTAGAAGAAATATTATTGAAAAAATAGAACAAGTTGGTAGTTCACCGATTCAAGGTTTGACTTTCTTAGTTCCATCATTTATTCCTGTTGAAGCAAAGATGGGAGGTCGTGAAGACCATAATATGGAAAGATGGAATGAATAAATATGAAATGAGGAAGGGTAAAATGAAGAAATAAGAAATGAAAGATAGAGAAACCAAAGACGAAGACAAAGAATGAGTCCCCTGGCTCTAGTAGGAAAGATAAATCCTTTACCAAATATTCTTGCTAGTGTCCTCTTGGTATTCAATGGTGATGGTATTATGAACCCATTTAAACACCTTGATTGGTTTTTGACAATCTGTGATATTCATTTGGTAACAAATGATGATGTTATGGTTAGAGTTTTTATACAATATTGATTAGTCTCGCATATGATTGGTATTTTCCCCTTACCATAGATTCAATCAATTGTTTTGATGATATTGAATATGTGTTCATGAGTAGATATTCCCAACCCATGGCATACCATACTATTCTTACACAATTCACACAAATTCATTTGGAAAAGAACGAAAAGATCAAAGACTTTAATCTCTGATTTTTAAGACATTGCAACAGATTCCTGAAGGACAATGGCCTAATGATCCTGTCATTCTTTGATGCTATAAGAATTCTATGCCAACAAATATAAAATATGCAATCAATTTTGCATGAATCGGTACCTTAGAATATGCAATGAGAAAGGCACAAGAAATGGAAGAAGACATGTTGGAGAGTAATGCTGATCCAGACATTATATCAAGATGAGTACAACGACAAACAACGACTCTTAACTTGTCAAATTAAATAATTTTTTTTTTGACTCAAACTATGGAGGAAAGAGGGGTAGGAAGAGGCATTTTCAAAGCAAAACCCCCAAATGTGAGAAATTTTCTTCCACCAAATGATGCTCCATGCGCACGATAGGATGAAAAAATTTCCCAACTTAATGGAATAGTCAGACAAATGAAAAATGAGATAATTTGATTGAAGATGAATGATGAAAAAAGAACCAGACAACAATATCATAATCTTGGAGCACCTTTATATGGTTTCAGAGATCATCTTGAAAGAAACTAGAACATTGATGATCCTATTCCCAAGACCAGGGACCCCGAATTCCAAATTCCAATGCTGTAGTAATGGAGGAAAATTATGATGAATTTCCTAGAGAAGATAACTAGTTCCTAGAACCTCAAGAAGTCAGTAATGAGGCATATTCTAGAATCTTAGAATCCATGTAAATGGACCATGACACACTACCATATACAGAAGGATATTGAACGAAAGAATAAGAATGTTTGGATAAAGATACAAATAATCAAGAAAACATTGTCCAAACCAAGGCACACCTGAATTAGTTCAAGGGAAAAAACAAAAACCCTCCACAAATGGATAAATCCAATGGATTTAAAAATATACCAACTAGTCCTTCTACATCATGAACTATTCCCCCTCAAATAAATCCTAGAAATGCGACTTTAGTTCCTTAGAGAACTAGTGAAGTGTAAATCTTTGCAAGAATGTCCTATAATGGTGTTGATGAATTAACCAAGTTATAGATCACTCTTCGGAAGTGGTCAAGATACCCCAATAAGAAGAGAACTTACTCAAGGTGTTAGAAAATGAAGAAAAACATGATACACGAGTAGAAGCAACTGCTGTGAATGGTTAGCAACAACACACTATTCCATTTACAAGAACACGAGGTAAAATTCCTCCTTTATTTATATCTTTGGAAATACTTGAGTTGATATTACATAATTGCATGGTCAATAGTGGAGCCACGAATAATATCATGCCACTTTCTATAATGTAGGTTATTGGTTTAGAGTGCACTAAATATTATGATGCTAGTGAAAGTATATATGCAATTGATTCAAGAAACGTACCAACATATGGAAAAATTAAGGATTTTTGTCCCTGGATATGTTCTGCACCACATATTAAGACAATGTTTACCATAATAGTGGTTGATTTACCAACATCTTATGGTGTTGTTCTTGGAAGAGAATGGTGTTTTCCCTTGGGAGGTTATATAATGCATGATAGAAGTTGCATAGAAGTTGAAAGGAATGACAACCCCCAATTCAAGGGATTTTGGAAAATGTGTTTTGATGGTGCCTCCTCTAAATTCAGTGCTAGAGCAAGTGTGGTGTTTAAAAACCCTAAAAAAGAATTTCATTCTCATGCATTTAGATTACTGTTTGAATGTACAAACAATGAAGCAACATATGAAGCATTGGTGCAAGGATTGACACTTGCTCACCATATGAGAATTATTGACCTTGTAGTAATGGGAGATTCTAAGCTAGTGGTTAATCATATCCAGAAAAGGTATAATATCAAGAAGGAAATATTGAATGCTTACATAGGAATATTTTGGGAAATTATTCAAACTTTCAATTATTTTAACATAATATTTATACCAAGAGAAAGGAACCAGAAGGCCAATTCACTTGCAATTTCAACCTCATTGTTTAATCCAAATGTGTCCTTAGTTCATAATTATTTTTGGGTCAAGATTATTTTTCTTCCTTCGGTACGGGATAATTAGGTATGTTGGAAATTTTTTGAAAATTAAGAGCACATTGCTAAATTCCTTATGGAAGAAAAGATAATATAACAAAATGATGAAAAGGTTGATGCCTCAGGAAAACATAGATATTATGATGAGTCAGATCACATAAAGCATTTAAAAATTCCAACCCTCATGGAGTCTCTTTTTACTAGAGATGATCAAGTATGTAAGGCTAGACCAAGTGAAGGACCTTCGCTTAGGAAGGTCTAATATACCCAAAAAATTAATACTAGAACCAAAGAAAGACCAAAGTTTCTAAATTTGGGTAACTCTTGTACCAAGGATGGAGTTGAGAAATACATTAATATTTTCAAAGAATTTCAAGATATCTTTGCATGAATGTATGATGATATTAAAGAATATGAAAAAAGAATTATTCAACATGTCATATCACTAAAGGAGGGCGCCAAACATGTTAGACAAAATCCAAGGGTGATTAATCCTAAATTGAAGCGTCTGGTCAAATTAGAAATAGAAAAGATGGAAAAGGTTGGGATTCTTTTTTTAGTTAGACATTCATAATGGATTATGAACTTGGTGGTTGTTAGAAAGAAGAATGGAGAGATCTACTTGTGTGTGGATTTTCGGGATTTTAACCGAGCATCCCTCAAGGATAATTATCTTTTGGAAAGCATGGAAATGTTGTTACAATATGTAACTGGCTTTGCAATAATGTCTACCTGGATGGATTTTCAAGGTACAATCAAGTAATCGTAGCAGTGGATGATAGGCATAAAACAAATTTTACAACACCTTAGGGAACATGTGACTATGTTAGAATTTGGGATAATGAATATTGGTGCTACTTTCCAAAGAGCCATAGATCATGCATTCAATGATATTCTAGGAAAAACAATGGTAGATTATTAGGATGATCTGACAATTTATTCAAAATTAAGAGAACAACATTTTAAGCATCTTAAAGAAGTTTTTGAACAATGCATATTATACAATATATCTCTGAATCCAAAGAAACCTCTGTTTGCAGTTTCAGAGGGAAAATTACTGGGACACATTGCAGTTTCAAAGTTGTCTCTTATTTCAGAACCTATATCCCAACTTCACATGTAATTTCTTATGTACCATATCCACCTATCAAGATGATGTTTTCTCAATATCTTAGAGAAAGAAGATGGGCCAATTAGCTAACCAAATTGCAAGGATTTGACATATAAATAAAGCCACTAAAAGTTGTAAAAGGTCAAGGATTATGCAAACTAATTGGTGGAATTGAAGCAATAAACATTGATCCTTCTAGTGTGAACATAATTATTTCTATCAAAGATAAAATGGTGGAAAAATTTGAATGGTACAAGGATATTAAATTTTATCTAAAATATGGGCAACTTCATGTTGGGATGTCAACAAAAGAAACAAGAGCATTAAAAATAAAATAAAATTATTATGTAATGATTTCTAAAGTTTTATTTCGAAGAATTTTTGATGGTATGTTGCTGAGATGTATCAACTATTCAAAGTCTATTGAAGTCTCCAATGATAACATCACATAGAATAATTAGAGCTGGTTTTTATTGGCCTACTTTATTTAGAGATGTACATGATTTTGTAAGGAAATGTTTAACATGTCAAATTGTTTTTGGTAAGATGAAAAGAGTTGCCAGGCCTTTAAAAACTATTGAAGTTGATAGTCCTTTTACACAATGGGGGTTAGATGTAATTGGTCCCATGAATCAAAACTCCAACAAAGACCATGCATATATATTAACAACAATTGATTACTTCAAAAAATGGCCCGAAGCAATAACATTAAAGGATACCAGTTCAGAACAAATTATCCAATTTTTACAAGAGAATATTTTGTTGAGGTTTGGTGTTATGGAGAAATTTATTACTGATAATGGTTCCATATTCATTGGTTCCAAGTTCACAAATTTATATGGAAAATTTGGTATAATAATGGGGGAATCATCAAATTACTATCCACAAGGTAATAGATTGGCATAATTAACTAATAAATATATGATACAAATCCTCAAGAAGAGAATTGTTTCAAACCAAAGAGATTGACATACAAAGCTTGTTAATGCTTTTTGGGAAAACAAAATCACACCCAAAAGCAATACTGGACATTCTTCATTTTCTCTAGTTTATGGTAAAGATGCCAGGCTACCAATACATTTAGAATTGAATTCATTAGTTGTAACCATGGGAATTGAAGATGAGGAAGGAACTACACCTATGCAAAATTGTTTTTATCAGTTGATGCAATTGGAGGAGCAAAGAGCACATGCAATGTTGAATATACAAAAAAACAAGAGGTAGTGAAGAACTATTTTGATCAAAGTACCACAATCAAATATTTCTGTAAAGGCCAATTTGTTTTATTATGGAACACGACTAAAGATAAGCCATCTCTTCACTCCAATTTTGACGCTTTGTGGATTGGTCCTTATCAAACTCAGAAAATTTGCGGCTTCTATTCATATTTGTTGAAAGGCATGGATGGTGAACTTCTAAAATTTCCTATAAATGGGAATGATTCATATTTTTTTTCCCTTTGATTACCCTAGTGGTTCTGAATGACCAATGTACCATAGTTTGATCTGTCTATTCATTGTTCATATCCATTATTTGTAAATAATTTGACTCCATGCCTAATGATTAACCTTCTAGGCTCTGAGCAACCCATAAGGGGTCACTATCCCACAGTTGGATTTGAAACATTGATCCATTTTCATGTCTTATTTATCCATGTGGATATTGGTGTCCACCCACCTATTCCAACTGGCTCAAAACAATTTTATGGTAACTTACTATTTTTAGTAGTTTTTCGGTTCCTAAACTTCTAGGGCCATTTGAAGGCCTAAATGAAGTTTTTTCGGGGTCGAGCACCTTAATAAATAATAAAGGATCTGATAGATCCCCCAAAATGAATCTCTTTGATGATACCTTTCCAACGAGCTATCTTGCGCCCCAAACGAAGATTGTATGCCAAAGTTACACCCCCGGGAAGTTGATACACCAAACTACCCAAAACGGGGTCCACAAAACTATTGGCTTTTCATCTTCCAGGGCTAGGATTTTGGATTTTATTTACGATAACAAGGCCTTTGGAGCCTTATTGTAACATTGATATTCTTGCGAATGCGATTAGTCATCACATCTCTTCGTAGAGATAAGCTGCCACCAATCTAGTGAGTCTTTCACTCTGTATTTCTACAGTTTTGTACATTTTGCTCATTAATAGAAATTGTGTATTATTGTATATTTGTGCCTCTTGTTATATTTATGATATATTTCTATTATATTGTTGTCTCTCTTGAAATATCTCTGTATATTTCTATGTTATATCTCCGATCTCATTTCGTATCGAAAATAATCCGGATTAGTGGTATCATAGCAGGATGCTCTTGATCGTTTTTCAGTGCATGTCCTCAATGAGGTCTGAGTATAGAAAGGTAGGTCTCGAGATTGTCTCTCTTGAGGAAAATCGCTCTCACACACCCAACAAAACCTCCATGGCGGAAGAAAAGAAAAATGATGGAACAAAAGATTCTATCAATCTGTTGCTTGATCAAGCTCTCACGTGACAGAGGGATGAAATGTTGGATAATTTTTCCCACATCCTTGAACGCCTACCGATAGAAGCAGGTGCATATTCATCAACTGACTACTTTGGATGCACCTCTCCTTTCAAGGTACAAGTTAATTTTGATATTCCCATATTTTGATATTCCTTTCAATATATGGGGCCAAGTCCACTTGGGATTTTTGTGTGGATGCGATCAAGGAACAATATTACCCTATTGGAAACTATGAAGACCAGTACATGAGATGGACCATGCTACATCAAGAGAGGGGCCAAGCAGTGCCATATTTCACCAATACCTTCCATACCTTGCACACCAAGCTGGGTATCAAAAACTTCAAGAGACATTTGGTTTTGAAATACCATGGGGCTCTACAAAGATACATCTAAACTGAAATGGTTTTTCTGGACATCTCATCACTGGGTGTTGCTTATCGATATGATGTTAAAATCAAGTAGAAATTTAAGCACCAGAACAAACGGGAGTTTGGGTCTACAAATATGCAACAAACAAAGAATGATAAAGACAGTCTGAACAAACAACCTCTCAAAAACCCTTCCAAGCCACATAAGTGTAATGAAAAGACGAAGGACACTGGGAAATGGTGCAATTTACACAAAATCCCCTAGAAAAACATCGATGAATGTCTCTTAAAATAATCATTGGTGGTTGAGATCAAAGACAAGGAGCCGAACCTCGATTCAGAAAATACTGGTAGAATACATATCATCGACGCAGACCCCACTGCTACTGTTGAGACCCAAAAAATTCAACTAGAAGAACCAACATATCCTGAAGAGGTGGATTGAATTTTTCATTCACAGATGTGGATGAAGGGGATCCCACTGCATTTTATTGTTGATAGCGGAAGCCAGAAGAACCTCATCTCAGCAGAGGTCATCAAACAGTTTGGATTGTCGAAAACACCACACCCACAACCATACAACATCAGTTGGCTTTGCTAGGGATGAGATATCCGTGTTAGCCAACAATGACAAATTTCATATGGCATCCAACCCTTCAAAGATGAGGTATTATGTGATGTTTCCCCGCTGGATGTCTGTGATGTTCTTTTGGGCTAGCCATATATGTGGAAGCACCATGCTATTTATGATTCTCGACCTCGTAGTGTCATTGTTACTATGGGGGGTCATCTCTACAGGATACAAGAGGTAGATCCAGCTACTGTCCCACCTAAACAGTGCCGCAAGGTAGTATCTCATACTACAAAATTCAAATTCTTCATAATCTATTCAAAAGGTGAACAAAAGGACACTACAACCACTACAACCTCAACCCAAGAACCTTCTATCCAATAGAAGCAGGTTGAAAAGATTGCAACAAAGTGCGAATATTCCTTTTGCACATAGTCATCTCATGTATCACGAATAGTTGAACAAACTCAACCCTGCCAACAATAGGTTCGTGACAACCTTCAACAAGCTAAGCAACGCAACTTATCCAACAAGGCAAGCAACCCATCAAGCTGCAGATTCAACAAACGCTTTTCCCTCTCCCCCGAGAAATCAACGCAATGGAGACCATTTATTCCTAAGGAGGGAGGATTTATCTAGGTGGATATCGGTGGCCACCCACCTATTCCAATTGGATCAAAACAATTTTCTGGTAACTTACTATTTTTAGGAGTTTTTCGATTCCTAAACTTCTAGGGCCATTTTGAAGGAATAAATGAAGTTTTTTCGGGATTGAGTGTTGGAGTTACTTCACACACACCTAGGATTTATTTTTCCTAAGTTTTTTCCTTGTTTATTAGTCATTATCCAGTCTCCTATATTTTAGGGGAGAATATTCCACCTAGAGAATATTCTCTTTCAGTTGACACTTCAGTTTGACTAGTTGAGTTGAGTTTAGATGTTGCATTGGTTTTATCACCATGCAACATTGGGATCATCACCATGATAGTTAAAAATTTCCTTGTAATCATCACCAAACTGGTGCATTACCCTTGATTCCCTGATTTAACTCCTCACTACTCTCTGTTCAGTCAGTTAACTGAAGACTAGTTGACTAGTTAACTCAACTAGGTGGTAGTTCACTCTCGTAACTGCCTGAGAGACTAGACTAGGTGGCCGCTCACTCCCGTAAATGTTGGTGTGTGTCTAGATCACTCTATACCACCACTATGGCACATTGTTTCTCCTCTAGTGTGCACTCATTGAGTTATACAAAGTATATCATGTGTAAATTATTCATTATTAACAACAATCAATGAAAATTCTTTCATTCTTTCATTCTTTCTCTCCTTCTTCTTGTTTCTCCAATTCTCTCTGAAAATGTGTGTATTATTATTTAGCTAGATATATTCTATGTAGGTTCAACACATTTACATGGTATCAGAGCCGACAGACTGCAAAGCAAAATCTACACCAAATTTTTTTGCAGGTACAAAATATTGAAGAGAACAGAAAGATGGAATTCCAAAAAGAATTCATTCTTACACCTTACAACTATTTTGCATGGAAGGAGAAAATAGCCATACATCTTTGAACGAGAGGGTTTTACATGTTAACCTTGAATATAGATACATAACCGACATCATCCATAGAAAAATCCAAGTATTTAAATCGCATGGATGAGGCACTCAGAACAATTTACAGTCTTATTTCTCCCGATCTCCTTTTTCATATATCTTCCTGTAAGACTCCTAATGAATCCCATACCACCTTGGAAGGGATATTTGGAAAACATGATGAGATGAGGGGACACATTATGGAGGTGAAGATTCTCACATTGGATCCAAAAAGCTTCGACAATATCCAATATTTCTTTACAAAATTCAAGGATTTATTGTCGCAACTCAAAGCTTGCGGGGTTGATAAATCGAAGGAGGAGAAACAAATGGTTCTCACCATTATCTCCAAGATTGGTCTTGAATTCTTTGTATTTGTATCCACATTCCATTTTTTTAGATTCGCCTCTGGATCCACCTGGAAGATGCATTCTCTTGAGGAGTTATCGAATCCCTGACACAAGAGCAAACCAAGCTCATCAACATGGGCACAATCAAAGGCCCAAAGGTGCATGAACTCATTGTGCAATATGGCATATACAAATATCAGAAATATAAAGGTAAAGATAAATGGAAATCTCATGCACATTCGAAGAAGGAAGGGTACACAAAACCTTTCACTGATGCCTCTAGATCCAAAGGAGAAAAGGGAAGAAAAGGGGCTAAATGCACGTATTGTCACAAAGGGTTCCATCCAGAATATGCATGCATGCAAAAACAAATAAATCTGATGTCTCAAATACTTCAGGAAAACAACCTTGGAGATCGCATCCTCGAGGGTGCCAAGAAGAAGAAGCCAAAAGATCTGAATTCCAAGAAAGGCAATTCTAGCCATGCCTTGATTGCCATCAACTCCTCTCCTGATGCTTGGATCGTTGATTCAGGAGCATCACATCACATGGCTGCCTCAAAAGTAGTATATTCTTATTTGGATGCATGCAAAGGTTCTCCTATCCTGATGGGGGACAACTCTTCTATCAAATTCACCGGCAAAGGAAGGATTGAACTCACCAACGGAAGCTTCGAGAATGTGTTGCACGTTCCCGAAATTTCTGTCAACCTTCTCTCCGTGCATCAGATGACGAATTCTGGCACCATAAAGAAATTCATATTCACACCAAATTCCTTGGACATATACGACATGTAAACCAACTCAAGGGTTTCTACCGGTGAGGTAAATCATCAGTCTAGATTGTATACTTTTTCTGAATTCATTGAACCTCATTCTGCTTTACTGCTTACTCATGTTGATGAAAGTCGTAGGATATGGAATGAAAGGTTTTGACATTTGAATTTCAGGTACATGCAACAAATTAGCAAGCAAATATTGGTTGATGGTCTACCAGACATCCATTTCTCCAAGGGAATGTGTGAGGGATGTGTTCTTGGGAAACACCCTCAAGAGAAATTCGACAAGGGAAAGTCTCAGAGAGTCTCCGCACCTTTAGCTCTTATCCATAGTGACCTCAGGGGTTCTTTTCCACATCCATTGAATAAAAAAGTGAGGTTTGTTCTCATTTTTGTTGATGATTTATCACATTTTACATGGATCTACATTCTCAAGAAAAAATCCAAGGTCTTTCAACACCTCAAAGATTTCAAAGCCTTGGTTAAGATACAGTCCAAAAAGAAGATCAAAGTCCTACGAAATGATAACCGGGGAGAGCATGTGAATCATGAGATCCACAATCTTTGTCATGAGGCAGGGGTTCAATTGCAACACATAGTTCCCTATACTCTGCAACAAAACAAAGTTGCTGAGCGGAAAAACTGGTCTCTAAACGAGATTGCATCTTGCATGCTACATGCAAAGTCTCTACCACAAAGACTATGGGACGAAACACTTAACAGTGAAACATACATCCAAAACAGATCTCCCCATAGATATGTCAAGGATAAGACCCCCTACGAGGCTTGGAGTGGCCTCAAACTGGGAGTGACCCACTTTCTCATTTTCGGTTCACGTGCATGGGAAAGGATTCCCTTTGAAAAGAGGAAGGCACTTGATCCATAGAGAACTGAGTGAATTTTTGTTGGATACCCAGATGGTTTGAAGGGATATCAACTTATTGATATTTCCTTAGACCAACTCATCATTGAGCACGGTGTCCAATTCGAGGAAAGTGTCTCGCATGTACCTCAACAACCACATGCAGACACCTTCACTCTTCCACCTGTCCAAGATTATGAGCATGCACATGCCGATCTTCTTTAGACAAGAGTTCTGATTCAAAGGACTCATATGATTCAGATTCAGAGTCAGTACAGTCATATGCAGAGTTAGATCATCTAGATGCAGTTGCAGAGCCAGAGCAGAGGCCCAAGTGGGCACAAACTACTCTTTAGGATGCAGGGGATCTCGTTGGTGATCTAGAAGATACTAGGAGGATTCGATCTGATTTCGAGGAACCTCCTGTTTCACTCAATGCCACTGAACCATTGCCCTCCAAACATATTTTCTTGGTTCAGTCTTCAGATCCACAGTCTTATGGAGAGGCTGCTGGAAATACTTCTTGGGAATCCACCATGCAGGAAGAGTATAACTCCCTCCTCGAGAACCATACTTGGGATTTGGTTCCCCTTCCTTCTGGGAGGAAAATTGTCAGATGCAGATGGGTCTACAGGACCAAGAGCACAACGAATGGACATATTAGTAGATACAAAGCCAAGCTTGTTTCCAAAGGCTTTCAACAGGTTAATGGTATTGACTATGATGAGACCTTCGGTCCAGTAGCGAAGATGGATTCCATACGATTGGCATTTTCCATTGCGACAACCAAAGGATGGGAAGTCCATCATATGGACATGAAGAATTCATTTCTTCATGGTGATCTCTCTGAGGAGATATACATGGAGTAGCCCCACGGATTTATGCAGGACTCATCTTTGGTCTATTGACTGAAGAAGTCACTTTATGGCCTCAAGCAGGTTCCGAGGGCATGGTATGCCAAGATGGATTCCTACATGTTGTCACAGAACTTTGTACGTTGTAAATCAGAATCAAATGTCTACATGCTTAGGATGTATGATTCATTTCTACTTTTATTTTTGTACATTGATGATTTGTTGATCACTGGTTACTCGACTTCAACGATTGCTGCAGTCAAAAGGATTCTACATGACATTTTTTTGATGACGGACATGGGTCCACTACACTTCTTCCTTGGACTCGAGATCAGTCACGATGCATCAGGCATAAAATTGTCTCAGGCCAAGTGTTGGCCCTTGACCAAGTTTTGAGGATCCTTGGTCATTTTTGACCTATTTTGGGACTTCGACAGGCTGTCGAAGGCAAAGCGCAAGTCGAAGAGGATATTGCGGGATCTCGACCCCTTTTTTAGGGATTTTTGGGTTTTGGACTTATGTAACAGGTATGGGGATGTCAGACCATGGGTTTACCCATGTTTAGGCCCTTTTTGTAATGTATAAATAGAAGTCTAGGTGATGTAAGAAAGAAGAGAGAGAGGCTTGGTACCTAGCCAAAGTGCTGAGTGCAAATTGTAAATGCTTTGTGCATGCTATGTTGAGAATTTGTAGAGCTAAGTGCAAGTGACTGTGTAAAGGATTTGTGCTGTAATATAGCTCGGGGAAGGATGATCTAGAGAAGTGCGCATAGATCTCCTGTCCTATGCGGAGTAGGATCTTGTGTCTCTGTGCATGTAGAATATTAACAAAAGATAATAAAAAAGAAGAAGAGTTGGTGGACGTAGCCCCAGGCTGGGGGTGAACCATGTATATCCTGTGTTATGGTTTCTTTGTTCATTATGGTTGTTTCATTGTTCATATGATTAATGATTAGTGCACTAATGTATGCTTAGATGAATATGATGTGATAAGATTAGTGCTGAATAATATGAATGAATGCTAGATCTAACCTATGTGAATGTGCTTAGTGCTTGAATATACTAGATCCGGGTGAATACTGCACTGATCTGTTGATTAGGTTTTACCTGCGCTGTAAATTAAGGATGAATACTAATGATCTATCACTGCTAAGTGCTCTGTTAAGGTGTTACAATCACAGATTTGTGTCCCAGCTAAGGTTGCAGACACTGGAGTCTTGAAACCACCCCTGCCTCTACCTCGGGTGAGACTTCATATGCTTCGCAGGTGTTGCCAAAAGGGTCGGTAGTTAGGGTTTTGTTGGTGCATTGTTGAAGCGTTGAACCCTAGGTCTGCCCATGTGCCAACAAATGGTTCCATTGCTGGGACCTGAAACTGTGATTGCTGGGAACTGAAGAAAAGAGAAAGCTCCATGCGTAGATCTGTTGCCCTAGTGTGCAATATTCTACTTGACTTGTGAAGCTCTATGCTAAGAAGAGAAATCATATCCGAAGAAAAGAGGTAAGATATTGAAGCTTTGTGCTCTGATAAAGGTAATAACAGTGAAATTTTTTGATTGAAAAGGTAAGATAAGTGGAAATTTTTGTTTCAAAAGTATGCATCTAGGTGTGTTTGATAAATTTTTTCCTAGCCTGAAAACTAGGGCACAAATAGAAGAAAGAAGATTTGATATGAGTAGATCTGATAGAAATGATGAAAGATATGTTATTCCTATGCATGGAAAGAATGTTTGGACTATCAAATGGATGCAGGATCCTAGAAAGATTTTTTTGCAGGTTAGCTACTATGATCCTAGTGTGTAGTACAGGAAAGGCTGGGGATCATTTAAAAGAAAAAGAGAATTAATTCTTTGCTACAGCTGCAGAAGACCGATACATCTTGCTAAGGAATACCCTGATAGAAGACCTAGTTGTCTTTGTTGTAAATATATGCACCATGAAGTTTTGGATTTCCCTAGAATGATTGCTAAGGTTGAAAGAATGAATATGAGACAAGAAAACCCTGAGGAAGATCAAGAAACTAATACCATGGAAGAACCTTAGAAAGAATCAGAGAATGTATTGCTACAAATGAAAGAAACCTTGAATGATCACATAAATGTCAACTTATTAGAGATCTTCAAAGAAAAAGAATGCATAGAAACAAGAATATGAGACTTCGACATTGACTGTGTTTTGGATGAGAAAACACAGGTGAATATCATCACAGAAAGAACCTGGGAAATTTTAGGAAATCCTGCCATGATTCCTTCATTGGGAGGAATAGGATTATTTAGAAGAAAGATGATAACCCTATGTGGAATACTTACCCAGATATCTATGAGTGCTAATGGAACTTCGACAGAGGAAGATTTTGAGGTTGTTAAATTTATTGAGAACAACACCCCATTTTCTATGTTATTAGGAAAAACCTGGATTGAGAAGGATCAGGCCAGAAGAAAAGAAGAGGAAGCCTCAGAACAAAAGAAGTAAGAATTAAAAGATTTCATGACTAGGAGGATAACGCACTTGATTGAAGAACAAGAGAACAGATTGAAGCTGTTTAGAACTATAAACTTGGATGTTGAAGTTGAAAGAACACAAGAAGACTCACAGAAGAGTGGAACACCTACCCTAGACAGAGAAGAAGTATTGCCCTTGAACCCTATGAAAGAATCTCAACAACGTGAAGTTACGATGCCAAAAGGAGATAATAATCAGAATGGAAATACCGAGACAAACATCACTGGGAAGAAGGCTAGAAAGCTCAGTAAGAAGAGAGAGAAGATAGAAAATTTGCAGAAGGTTCTAAAGGGGAATTCACAAAAGGAAGGCTTGCAAAAATGGAAATTTGTTGGGATATCAGAACAATGCAACATGGAACTTCACCATGGCAAAGCGATATAACCTTCAGAAGCATTATAACCATTAGACCAACACCCCAAATGGTTAGAACAACAGTTATGGCTAGAAATCTCGTCATCAGACCGTTGGGACCATGCCACAATGGACATAACCACATTGATGAAGGCTTCTCGCCCGTTGGAGAGATCCATTACCTCCCTGTCTACTTAGTCCATCTACTATTGCACCGAGAACACTCTCGTGAATTGTATCCGATCCAACAGAAGAACTCATTGCTACCACACTGTGTTTATTGATATCGACACCTGTCCTATTGCATTGAGCATTCATTCATTGACCTAAGTTATCCGATCGAGAGAATGCATGTCGGACGAACTCAATGCCATAGAGAAGTCGGTTGAAGAAGTTCTCATCGATCTAATGGACGGAAAAGTAATGTCTTCATGGATTCAATCTTCATCGATGAGAGGAGTGCAAGCCTCTCCGTCGATTGCTCACGGATTCAGACCATCCTGAGCCACAATCGAGAAAAGAACCAAGCATTGAGATGACTTGGCGAATGCGAAGTTAATCCTGAATATCCTACTCGACTACATCCCACCTTTGGCTAGCACAGTGAGTCGTGATAGTGTCCCAAGAGACTTTGATTACACCCTAGTTACTGCGTACCTCCCGAAAGGGATACATGCAGTTAGAACACAACAGGATAATATCGTGACATTAAAATTCAATGACTTCAACCTAGGGGACTGCAAGAACCACAGTATGCTCGCTCCTCATAGATACTTGATTAGAACGAAGGGGAAGAACTCGAAAATAATCCCCCAACCATGGACTATGAACCTTGCACAGTCCACCATCTTGAATGTGATGAAGATTCCACATTTTGGAAGGCACCAAGAGGTTAACGCGTGTGTTAAGCTCATACTATTGTGATACCATGGTGGCTATCTATGGTTAAACATACACATCACAGTTGATTCAACGCTGATCCATAGGATCACCAGATTGAGCATGCAAGGACCAGACCCACAATAATTCTATCCAGGGAAGGTCACAGATCGCGCCCTGACACAGAGGATTAAGGATACCTATGACGATGTAGAAATGGGGATGCGAGGCTACAATGTAGCTTCCATCCAGAATGGCGCATTGCGCCTGGCCTACTAGCTGATCGTAGGAAAGCTGGTGAGAAAGAATAGACCTACGCAGGTCACATGGTTCATTGTTGACCTTGCCGAAAAATGTGTAGAAGGAATCCAAATGAACTGGGCGAAGTACTAGTCAACCAACTAGAATTGGATTGCCGCATAGCTCAGGATCAAGGCTATGAGTTCCATTTCAGCTGGTTGTTGATCCTTATAAAATTTACTACTTGGGAGATGCCGGAAGGTGCCACCTTCATGGACATTGATCCATTCGAGCCACTCCCTGGGAAGTTCACCACACTTTGGTACTTCAGCGATATGGGAAAACAATGGCAGTTGAATGTAGTATTCCACACATACTATCTCTAGTTAAAAAGGGTTATTAGGGATGTCCCTCGTATGACACTAAAAACCCTACATTGTTTCATACCCCTCATGAATTTCCACACAGATCAACACTTTATTTATATCACTGTGTGCGCAGACGAGCATAAAAAAGAGCTTCAGTCATACTATAAGCTCACATAGGAGGACCTCGAAGAGATAATTAAGGACTAGTCTGCAGACCTCCTTATCCTTGCTGACCCCACGGAAATGTCTGATCTCGAACTAATTGGCAGCTCAGAGGTCACTCAAGAAGAGAATGATACACCTGGACCTAGAAGAAGGAAGAAGACCGAAGATGTACAAAACCTGAGCAGTGCATCAGACGAAACTGCTTCAGAATCACCTGGACGAGGAGATAATGATGAAGTAGATAAAGAAGATACCAATGGAAAAGAAGATCAATAGAAGCAAGGCGAAGTAACACCGCCTAGGGATCCTGTTGATGAGGTTGATCCCTCTAAGAAAAGAAAGGTTTCCCCCACAAAACCTACCTCATGGAAGAAATCCAAAACCACCAAGACTAAGCTGCAGACTATGCTCATGCTCGATGACTTTGACTTCATCATTACAACCGTATCATACACTTCCTAGGATATTATGCAGAACACTGAAGCCAAGCAAGCATCCATGTATGAAAAAATTGAGATGGAACTAAGAGGGGTACAACAGACCCTTCAATCCAGTCGCACAGTATCCACTATGCCCCCTCCATTAGAAGAACTATATTTGGGAGATGAGCCTGCCCAACTCCGCAGAATAGCTGATGCGACCAAGGCTCACCTTTGTCGAGCGCAAGAAGAAAAAGAACATGCCACGGTGGCCCTGAAGCAAGCACAACAGGAAGCGGTAGAGAAACACCGAGTTGCACAGTAGGAGAAGGATGACCTCCACATCAAGTTTGAAGAGGAGAGAGCACATGTCAAACAAGAGAAAGAGCAGGTGCTCGCAGAGCAGCTCAGAGTCAAAGAAGTAATCAGTAGAGCACTTCGCTCTATGACATGCTTAGATAAAAGGTGGAAGAACCAGTGGAGCATCAAGTAGCATAGCTTGTGGAAGATATCCAACAATTTCAATACAGAATCACAAACCTAGAGCTACAAATAGTGCCAAGTACCCTGCAGGACGTGCGAGACCAAAACGAAGCCATTGCTCGGAGCACAGTTGAGAGGATCCAAGCATTCACTCTGGAATGTAAAGAACTTAGCAGTAGAAGTGCACAAACCTATGAGCGACTTACTGAAGACCCTGAACTAAAGGCACTATAATCAAAAATCTAGGAGGCAAATCAACAAGCAACGACAATACAGGCACAGTTGAAGCTCCTATCAGTAGTTGAAAGGATGAAGCGATCCCAGGAACAACACACTTCTCAACAAAAGTTCCACACCATACAGAGCAAAGTCATGGAAGTGACTCATAGGATCCAACCAGTCTAGGATGAAGCATGCCAAATGTTTGAGGAGATTGAAGGATAAGGAGCAGAGTTGGAACAAGTAGTCACTGTAGTCAAACAACACTTAGAGGGATCTGTCAACGAAGCAATTATCCAAGAGTTCACCGAGCAGGAGACCTTGGTGCAACAATAGGTCGAAGCAGCTCGAGCCAAGCTCAAGGCCTTTGAAGCAGAGCTACCCAGACCAGAGTGACTCGAGACGAGTCACAGGTGAGTGTTGGGGGCTTGTTGGCCCTTGACCAAGTTTTGAGGATCCTTGGTCATGTTTTACCTATTTTGGGACTTTGACAGGTTGTTGAAGGTAGAGCGCAAGTCGAAGCGGAGATCTCGGGATCTCGACCCGTTGTTTAGGGATTTTTGGGTTTTGGGCTTATGTAACGGGTATGGGGATGTCGGCCCATGGGTTTACCCATGTTTAGACCCTTTTTGCAATGTATAAATAGAATTCTAGGTGATGTAAGAAAGAAGAGAGAGAGGCTTGGTACCTAGCCAAAGTGTTAAGTGCAAAATGTAAATGCTTTGTGCATGCTATGTTGAGAACTTGCAGAGCTAAGTGCAAGTGACTGTGTAAAGGCTTTGTGTTTTAATATAGCTAAGGGAAGGAGGATCTAGTGAAGTGTGCACATATCTCCTGTCCTATGTGGAGTAGGATCTTGTGGCTCTGTGCATGTAGAAGATTGACAGAAGAAAATAAAAGAGAAGAAGAGTTGGTGGATGTAGCCCCAGGATGGGGGTGAACCACGTATATCCTGTGTTATGGTTTCTTTGTGCATTATGGTTGTTTCATTGTTCATATGATTAATGCTTAGTGCACTGATGTATGCTTAGATGAATTTGATGTGATAAGCTTAGTGTTGAATAATATGAATGAATGCTAGATCTAACCTATGTGAATGTGCTTAGTGCTTGAATATACTAGATCTGGGTGAATACTGCGTTGATCTGTTGATTAGGTTTTACCTGCGCTGTAAATTAAGGATGAATACTAATGATCTATAACTACCAAGTGCTATGTTAAAGTGTTACAATCACAGATCTGTGTCCCAGCTAAGGTTGAAGACACTGGAGGCCTGCAACCACCCCTGCCTCTACCTCGAGTGAGACTTCATCTGCTTCGCAGGTGTTGTCGAAAGGGCCGGTAGTTAGGGTTTTGTTGGTGCACTGTTGAAGCATTGAACTCTGGGTTTTCCCCTATGCGAACACCAAGTATGCATGAGATCTCCTTGAGATATTTCACATGACAGACTACAAGTCTACTCCGACTCCTTTCCTAACATAAGTCAAACTTGATGATGGCGGGGAGACTCCACTGGTTGAAAACACACTGTACAAATAGCTAGTGGGGAGCTTGTTGTATCTCACACATTCTAGAACAGACCTCTCCTATGCAATTGGTGCAGTTTCCAGGTTCATGCAGGAGCCACATGAGATACATTGGAAGTCTACAAAGCGCATCCTTCGATATGTACAAGGCACCATCACCTTTGGGATTCATTATGCACTAGAATCTACATTATATCTCATCGGGTTTACTGATTCCGACTGGGTTGGCGATAACATTGATCGCAAGTCCACATCTGGTTACTCACTTAGGATTGGTTCCGGGCCTATCTGTTGGTCGAGAAAGAAGTAAAATTCCATTTCTCTATATTCAACTGAGGCATAGTACAGAGGGGTATTTAACATAACCATTCAGGCTATGTGGATACAACATTTTCTCACTGATTTGGGCATTCAATTTCATCGGTCGATCGCCATCTGGTGTGACAACCAGAGCACTTTGAAGTTCTGCAGAGATCCAGTTCAGAGGCAACATACGAAGCACATCGATATCCACATGCACTTCATCGAGGACTTAGTACATGAGGGGATCATCAACTTATAGTTCTATCATTTAGTAGAACATATGACAAACATATTCACCAAGACCTTCACTGAGCAGAAGTTCCATTCTCTAGGAAGTCGTCTTGGAGTGAAGGACACAATTGCCTAGCAACTGTAGTTCTTATTTTTACATACATTGTACCTTGAGGGGGATTTTTTTCCATGAAGTTTTCCCTCTTTCCTCACTTTATTCTCAGTGTATCTTTTGTATTTGGGTACCTAACATGGCCTCGTTGTTGGGATCCATTCTTTATTTTCACCATAGTGATGTTTAGGGGGTATTGTAGTTACTTCACACACACCTAGGGTTTTTTTTTCCTAAGTTTTTTCCTTGTTTATTAGTCATAATTAGTCATTATCGAGTCTCCTATATTTTAGGGGAGAATATTCCACCTAGAGAATATTCTCTTTCAGTTGACACTTCAGTTTGACCAGTTGAGTTGAGTTTAGATGTTGCATTGGTTTTATCATCATGCAACATTGGGATCATCACCATGCTAATTA
>ML804393.1:269601-283866 GCA_009831015.1 Picea engelmannii
AGTCTCCTATATTTTAGGGGAGAATATTCCACCTAGAGAATATTCTCTTTCAGTTGACACTTCAGTTTGACCAGTTGAGTTGAGTTTAGATGTTGCATTGGTTTTATCATCATGCAACATTGGGATCATCACCATGCTAATTATACCTTGCCTTGGTATCATCACCAAACGGGTGCATTAACCTTGGTTCACTGAGTTAACTCCTCACTACTTTCTTTTCTATTAGTTAACTGAAGACTAGTTGACTAGTTAACTCAACTAGGTGGCATTTCACTCCCGTAACTTCCTGAGAGAGTAGACTAGGTGGTAGTTTACTCCCGTAACTATTGGTGTGTGTCCATATCACTCTAGACCACCACTATGGCACATCGGTGCTCCTCTAGTGCACACTCATTGAGTTATACAGAGTATATCATGTGTAAATTATTCATTATTCACAACGGTTAATGAGAATTCTTTCATTCTTTCTCTCCTTCTTCTTTCTCCAATTCTCTCTGCAAATGTGTGTATTATTGTTTAGCTAGATCTATTATGTGTAGGTTCAACACATTTACATTGAGAACCTCAATGAAAGACAAAGGATGTAATTGATCCCCCAAAATGAATCTCCTCAATGATACCTTTCCAACGAGCTATTGTGCACCCCAAACGAAGATCGTATGCCAAAGTTACTCCCCGAGAAGTTGATACACCAAACTACCCAAAACAGGGTCCACATAAATGTTGGCTTTTCATCTTCTGGGGTTAGGGTTTTGGATTTTATTTATGATAAAAAGGCCTTTGGAGCCTCATTGTAACATTTATCTTCTTGTGAATGCGAGTAGCTATCACATCTCTTCTCAGAGATAAGCTACCACTGTTCTAGCGAGTCTTTCACTCTGTATTTCTACAATTTTGTACATTTCTCTCATTAATAGAAATTGTGTATTACTGTATATTTGTGCCTCTTGTTATATTTCTGATATATCTCTGTTATATTATTGTTTCTCTTGCAGTATCTCTGTATATTTCTGTGTTATATCTCTGTTCTCATTTCGTACCGAAAATAATCTAGATCACTCAACCTTGTATTTTGTTTCTAAGTTATGCTATGCAGAAGAGATATCATTTCATCCCAATCCATAATCGTCCACACCCCCAAAAGTTCTATATTTCTTCATTACTCCATGGAATAAGTATACACTTTCGAAACTTAGTCATTTTTCTAACTTGCGCTATGCATAGAAGTCATGCATTAAGTTATTTCCCCAAACTCTGCATCAACACTATTTTTTCACATTTCACATAGGTACTTACTTTACTTTTTCCTGCATGATCTGACACTTATTCTATTTTCGAATTCTGTTTCATGCGGAGGTGATTTGTAAATTTTTCATGGATATTCCACTGGAACAGTTCATCACAATAGATCTAATAAGATACTTGAATCTTTACTATTAAGGTTATTTTCCTCTAGATCTCCATAATATTTAGTTAATGATAAAATAGATAAAACAAAAGAAAATAGAGAAGAGTAAAACACATTCACACCATCCACAAATAAACACAAGATATGACATGGGAAACCCAATATGAGAGAAAACCCAACTAGAAGGTGAGGTTGCTCTGCTCTCTTTTCTCTCATAAATAAATGATGCAAGTACAAAGAAAGAGGAACTCTCTATGAATTTTCCTTTGACCTGTGGCCTGTATGGCTGCTGCATAATCTCTCCTCCTTTGTTATGCTCACAAAAGAACACTCTCATATGTTTTGGTCATTTATGGAACAGGATACACTGCAAAATAATAAAAGCACTTCTCCTCTTAGTGGCTCAGTATTTAACATAGTCCGATAGCCATCTAAGGATAGGCTTTTGACTTCCTCAACCGTTAATTGTGATAGAGTTTTGAACCTTCTAGAATATTATTGAAACTACAAACATGGATTTCCCCATATGCATGAGTAATGGGGGTTGGCGTGGCATCCTCTCGTACCATGGTGGTCAACATGATAGGTCAACTTGCGAGAGGCATAAATTTTGCATACGAACTCTGATTTCCATGTTTGTTTCACCATTGGAAATGTATCGATGTGTGGAATAACGTCACAAGGTCCGAGCTATGATAGGAAAGTTTTAACCCCCAAAAATGTCATTTGATGCCTCAAAATGGCTCAAGAAGGTTCCAAACCTGCCACTAAAATGGCCCTACAAGCTTATTCCTCCATTTTTTTTTTCACTTTGAAAGGATTGAGATAGATGAAAAAAAATATAATGATCCAATGTAGATCATACCTCACAATTTAGGGAGGCTTTTGGTCCCCAAAATATTTACTGAATGAGGTGAGTAAAGTTTTCCTCGACATTCTCCTTGGAGTAGCACTTTGCTTTTCCTAGAAGTTGTCCTTTCAACCCAATCTTCCAAAGGCCATGTTGCCCCTGTCTTGTAATTCTGGACCTCTTGTAAAAAAATGTGTCCTTTGTTAACTCTACCTGAGTGTCTGGTCCTAAGTCCTCTATGGAAGCTAGGACCTACTCCTCCTCCTGATCTAGCATGGAAGGCTCATACGTTTTGAGATTCTCCACATTCACTACCGAGTAAATGCGCATGTATGGGGGTACACTGAGTCTGTAGGATTTATCTCCCACCTTTTCCAATACCTCAAAAGGACCATACCATAGAGCCTTGATATTCTTACCAAGACCCTGTAGTCTTTCCTTATTCAACTGTAACCATACTTTGTCTCCCACTTTAAATGTTTTCTTTGTTCTATGTTGGTCCTATCTAGCCTTGTACTTTTCCTGTGACTTCTTCAGTGTCTCTTGTACTTGCAAATGGATCTGCCTGATCTTTTCAACACATTTTCTTTCCTTTAATGCATCTTCTATGAGTTCCCCCCTCACTCCTCATTTTTGTCCATATACAACATCTAAGGGTGAAGGTGGAAAATTCCCCAAGCAAGTTTCAAAAGGTGACTTACCGGTAGAAGTGTGGACTTCTCTGTTATAAGAGTGTTCTATATAGATCAAATTTTCATCCCAGGTCTTCATATGATTTTGATTGTAACCCCTCAAAAGCTGAAGCAAAGTCATGTTGATAACTTCTTTCTGCCCATTTGTTTGTGGATGGAATGTTGTAGACCTCTTCAACTTACTGTCCATCTTCTCCCACAATGTAGTCCAAAATGCATTGAGAAATATGGTATCCCTATCTTAGATGATGCTCTTGGTATCCCAACGTGCAACCAGACCTATTCAAAGAATGTATTTTCTACTTCTTGTCCATTGATTTTCTTTTTACAAGGCATGGGAATGCACATTTTGCTGAACTTGTCAACCACTAAAAATAGATAGTCATGTCGCTTCTTGGTTGTTGGTAAACCTCCCACAAAATCCATGGAAATGCTTTCCCAAGGTCGAGTGGGTACATGTAAGGGATGGTATAGACCTTGCTTCCTGTTGTTGGGATTGCTAGTACAATAAAGTATACATACTCTAATATACCATGCTACATATTCTTGCATTATGGGCCAATAAACATACCTTTGTAAGTTGGAAACTGTCTTCCCAACACCAAAATATCTTGCAATCTTGGAGGTGTGAGCCTCTCTGATAAGCTGCAATCATTCACCTTTAAGAACATAGAGCTTGTCAAGCTTGTAGAGTAAACCATTCTAGAAATGATAGTCAACCTTTCCATCACCTTCTTCTATATGAATTTGGCCTTGTAGCTGCTGAAACACCTACTTGAAGTCCTCATATTTTGTGTATGCCTCTCTATATGCATCATGGGTAAAAGGATAAAAGGCTCCATGTGCATTAGAGTTCCCAAAGATACAATCTTAGATGTGGGTGGCCGTGAAAGCATGTCTACCAACTTATTTGTGCTAATCTTCTTATACTTTATGACCAAATGAAATTGTTGTAACAAATCCATTCACTTGTAATACATGGTTTGTTGTAGCTTACTCTGGGACTGCAAATACTATAGTGGCTGGTGATCTATGTGGATTATGGTCTACTTTCCCATCAAAAGTGCTTCCACTTTTTGAAAGCTTGTACCAAGGCATAGATCTCCTTGTCATGGGTAGGGTAGTTGAGAACTGCCCCATGGAATACTTCAGAATCATAACAGACGAGCCTTCCTCCCTGCATCAATACTGCTCCCATGGCATACCCACTTGCATCTGTCTCCACTTCAAAAGGATTCTACAAATTTGGTAACACGAGCACTGATGCTTCATTGATCTTTATTTTAGTCTCATCAAAGACCTTTTACTGATTCTTCCCCCACTAAAAACTCTTACCACTTGTTGTTATGGCGTGGAGTGGTGCAACTACTGTTGAAAATGAAGCTATGACTTTCCATAAGTATTTCGTTGCCCCCAAAAAACTTCTAACTTCAATGGATTTTTTATGAATTTTCCATTTCATGATGGCCTCCATCTTTGTGGGATCTATATTGATATCCCCTCCATCGATCACATACCCAAAATACAAGAAACACTTCTAAGCGAACTCAAATTCCTTGAGATTTTCTAGTAGCTGGTGTTTTTTTAGAGTCTCTAACACCTGCATAAGATGTGACATATGCTCCTCCCATGTAGCACTATAAACCAATATATCATCCAAATAGACAATAGAAAATGAATCTAGATAAGGGAATACAAAATAATTCATTAGTCTCATAAATGTAGCTGATGCATTGTATAAATTGAATCACATAACCAACCACTCATACAAACCTTGCCTTGTCTTGAAGGAAGTCTTCTAGGTATCTTCTTCTTTGACTCATACATGGTGATATCCTGATTTAAAATCACACTTAGCCAAGTACTTGGGATGCTAGAACTAGTCTAATAGATCATTGATCCTTGGTAAGGGGTAACTGATTCTTCAGTGTAATATTTTTCAATGCCTTGTAATCAATACACATTCTCCAAGTCCCATCCTTCTTGGGAAAAATTATGATTGGTGACCCACAAGGTGAGGTACTTGGTCGAATTACACCCTGCTCGAACAATTGTTGCAATTTCTTCTTCACTTCATTCACTTCCAAAATGGACTCTCTATACAACCCAATATTCGACAATTGGGAGTCTGGAAACAACTGCATGTCATGCTCCACTTCCTTCTTGGGTGGTATCTCTTTAGGCTCCTGGAACACTCCTTTGCATTTCTGTATCAACTCCTCCAACTGCTATTTTTGATCTTTAGTACACCCCTCTAGGGATTCCTTCACTCTCATTGACTCATAATCAGACTGATTTTCTCTTAAGAAAAGTAAAACATATTTCTTACTAGAAGTAATCAACTTGTTGGCTTGATTGGCACTTACCAGTGAAATTTTTGACTTGCCTTTATGTGCATTAATGATGTAGGACTTCCCATCCTTGATCAATTGGTATTGGTTGGTTCTCCGCATGAATATTGCATCCTTCATATACATGTAGGGGATTCCAAACATTACTCCACATACATCAAGGGGTACTAAGTCCAATTCCACTTCATTAATAAAATTTACACTTACACCAAATTTAATTTGACACTGTTTCATTACCTTTAACTATGCATCCTTTTTTACCCAAGCCAATGGATAGAGGCTAGGATGATTTTGAACCTCCAATCCAAGCTTGCTGACCAGGTATACTGCTATGATATTATCCGTGAACCAGAGTCGAACAAGAAATCTATCTTGGTCTTCTTGATATGAATCTTGAGGTGGAAGAGCTCGATCATCTCCGTCTCTTCCTGGTGATGAAGGCTACTCATATTCACCTCCTTCTGCACATATGTGCATACAGTTTTTTCATCTAAATCTAAGCTACTTTTAACTTGATTGCTTGAATATTTGGCTAGAAGGTTCTTTTTCTTTACTTCCTTCTTGTGGTTCTTTGGGTTCAACTCTAGATGTAGTTTCCAACATTTTTCTTTGGTGTGGCCATCAATGTTGCAATTATTGCAATGGTTTCTTGGATATTTACTCTGTTGTGAAGTGGATGTTGCATTCTTATCTTTTCTCCCTTTCCACTTCTTCTTCCCCTCCTTTTAAGCTTCTTGGTTCTCTTTCTGCTTCGAACCACTTGGCTTCCCCTTCTTTTGGCCTATGTTTTACAAGTACCGTGCTTGTACACATGCCTCATCCACTATCTTTGGCTTGAAGAGAATCACTTGCTTTTGTATATGACTGTGTAAACCCCCCAGATACTTGAGAAGTACATCTAGATTCTTGGGAGAGATACCCAACATGATGTCCATCTTTATGAACTCAGTGGTGTACTCCTGTACACTCTTCCCCTGCCTCTACTTGAAGTAGTGCCACCGGATCCATTGGTCCTCTACATACCCGATAAGGTAAAAATGGGACTTAATGAGGGTTTTGAAGTCCTCCCACCTAGTTGCTGGTGGAACACCCTCCAGCCTAAGTGTTTCTGTATGGATTTCCCACTAGGTTAAAGCATGGCCTTTTAAATTCAATCTAGTAAATGAAATATTCTTCTCTTCATCTATATGGTGAACGCCAAAATAAACTTCTAGTTGTTGCAACCAATGATTTAGTTTTAATGCATAGATCTCATCTTGATATGGATTTATGTCCACTTTCTCTTCCATATTGAATAGGGATTGTGAAGAGTTCACGACACTCGAACACTACTGCTATTTTTTAGATTATTTCCATGGCTCCTTTTCTTCATGATCTTTCGATTTCCCCTCTAATCTATTCTCTGAGTTAGAGCCTCCATTATATATGAACGATCCAAGATTGCTTGCTAGAGCCTCCATGAGGAGGTTCATATTACAATTGATGTCAACAAATTGTGCTTCCAACCACTCAAATATATTTTTTGTTGGATCTCGAGGTTATTATAAACATACTCAACTACCATGGCTAGGGTTTCTATGACTTCTCCTTAAGCCAATCCTTGGATCTCGCAACTTCCAAAAAATACCCAAAAGAAAAACTGACTCTGATACCAATAGGATCTATAAAATGTCGAGGATATTCCACTGGAATAGTTCATCACAACAAATCTAATGAAATGATGAAATCTTTACTATTAAGGTTAATTTCCTTTAGATCTCCAGAATATTTAGTTACTGATAAAATAGATTAAACATAGAAAAATAGAGAACAATAAAACAAATTCACACCATCCACAAACAAACACAAGATATAACCTGGGAAACCCAATATAGGAGAAAACCCAGCTAGAAGGTGAGGCTTCTCTGCTATCTTTTCTCTGGTAAAGAAATGATGCAAGTAAAAAGAAAGAGGAACTCTCTATGGAGTTTCCTTTGACCTGTGGCCCGTACTTCTGCTACAAAATGTCTCTTCCTTTGTTATGCTCACAGAAGACCACTCTCATATGTTTTGATCAGTTATGGAACAAGATACAATGAAAAATAATGGAACCCCTTCTCCTCTTAGTGGCTCAGTATTTAACATAGCCCGCTATCCATATAGGGATAGGTTTTTGACTTCCTCAACCCTCAATTGTGATAGTGTTTTGAACTTTCTAGAATATTCTTGAAGCTACACATGTGGCTAGCCACATATGCCTGAGTAATGGGGGTTTACGTTGCATCCTTTTGTACCATGGTGTTCAAAACGATAGGTCAACTTGAGGGAGGCATAACGTTTTCATATGAACTCCGATTGATGTGATTTTTCAACCGTTAGAAATGTCTCGATGTGTAGAGTAGCATCACGGGGTCCTAGCTGCAGTGGGAAAGTGTTAACCCCTAAAAATTTCATTTTATGTCTCAAAATGGCCTAGAAGGTTCTAGACCCCAATTTTCTAAACTGGGACCTGCCACTAAAATGACCATGCAAGCTTATTCCTACAATTTTTTTCACTCTGAAAGAATCGAGATAGACAAAAAAAATATAATGATCCAATCCGGATTAGGAGGTGGAGAACCAAACATATGCCCAATTCTCCACAAAAACCATTCTTCACATTAACTCTACCCGAATAACTCTCCTCCCCTCTACTATAATGTTCCATACTTTGCCAATTCTTGAATCATATCCCATGTGGAGAACTTGACAAAAAGCCATTTCTCTGTAGGATTTTATCTCTACATCAATTCCTTCCCCATTAGTCATTTCTCTGCTTGACTCATTCTTCTGCAAGAGTTTTATTTCCACCTTCCTACCACAATAAATGTCCCATACTTAGTGTAGTTCCTGCTTTGCAACTTTCCATGTTTTTTTTTTCTTGAGCTAATTTATGGTGCATTTATGATATCCCGATTCACAAGGAAAATATGGTTGTTATAAATAAATGAGTCTTAGTTGTCATGCTTTCCAAAATATAATTTTCTTATGAAGGATAATTACTATATATGTTTTGCATGCATTCTAAAGGAAAGTGTGCATATTGACATGATGTTTCATTAAGAACTATTACTGACCATAACCTCTTGTTAGTTAAGCTCCGTAAGTCATATTAATAACCTTCACATATATCAACGTGTATTGAAAAGAGTGGAAAGATGACAACTATAAAAAAAGGGAACCTTTTTGCGAAGATACTCTCAATTCCCTCGCTCACCAAAACAAAGACTTTCACGTTCAACAACTTATTAGTGGTATGTCAACCTCACTCATGAGTAGAAACTTGCTAATAAGATTGGAGAATTGGTTTGGCTAAGGCTAATTTCATGCATGAAGCTTTTGATTTCAAAGAATTAGTTTCTTGGTGCTCACGTATATTTGACTCAAAGCATAGAATGATCCAAGTTGTTGCTGAAGGGAGGAATCCCAACATATTGACTCCAATTTTTTTCAAGAAAATGTTGTAACTCCCCACTCCAAAAAACATTCTTAGGATTTCAGATGTTGATTCTTTTCTGGATGCACAAGGTGGTGGAGTGAACTTGTTGAAGGAATTCTTGGCACCATCTTCTGCAATGCCAGCTGATACTACTGACATCGATATATGTCTTCTATCTGAGCCATACCGAGATTTTTCTTGTCTTTTCTCATGACTGGTGGGATATGATTCTACATCCTACATTCCAAGGTATGTTCTGTATGTGCTACACTTCTCTGTTCAGATGAAAGAAGTATTTGACTGGGATGAAATAATATCGAATGGAATTTCTTATCAACTTTCCAATTATATTAAGATGAAGAGGTTTTTCATGACCTTATATTTGGTATTTTCTATGTTGTACTGTAATGTATTTGAAGGATTACCCCCAGGGGGCAATGTTGATGTTGACAATTACCCCATTCAATTTTGGTACCTTGTGTTATGAAGACATAAGGCATCGTTCCACTTCTTCCAAGTACAAAATAAGTTTGTCCAAGAATTTAGACACATTCTTGTTGGATCACAACCAATGAGAATTACATAAGAAGCCTTCTTCCCAATTTTGTGTGTGACAAATATTTTGTTTCCGAAGAATATGGATAGTACAAGTCATGGTATTATTTCTTTGATAAGAAAAGGAAGCGACAATTGATTTCCTTTCCTTTTCGCGCCGTTGACATTTCAATTAGAGGCCTAACCCATTTGGCCAAAATTACTGAATTATTGAATTCATTCCATTTAAAAGAAAATAAATCCTTCCAAGACTTTGACTCCGAAGGAATATTTTCTACCCATTTATCTTCAATTGGTTATAGTACTAATTTTGTAAGAATGCCAAAAATCACAAAGGGAGATGGTGATAACGATCCCAATACTAGTACAACAATCTCAAAAAGAGAGAAAACAAATTGTAATGATGATTTGGTCACACAGGTTAGTTCAAATACACAAATAAAAAGGAATAAGTTGGAGAAAGAAAATCAACAAGGAAAGTATAAGCAAAAGGGTAAAACTGCAACTAAATCTCATATTGGTTCTACTCCCCTCTCCCATACGAGTTACTCCTCTACTCAAAGAAGATAAGAACTATTAATGTAAGTAAATGAGATATTAATGAAGGATCTATGGGAGGAGGTGATTGAGATGACCCTATTTATTTCAATATGGAAAAAAACCTAATGTTGTTGGACATACAAAAAGAAAAAGGGGCACTAGCAACAAAAGTGCTCAAAATTATGAAGTCCCATGAGATGATTTAGTTGAGATGGAAGTTTATAATGAAAACCAAGTACCTAAATGAGTAGTAGTGCAAATTGTTGAGAGTCAACAAATATAAGAGGATTTGGCCTGTGAGGGACGGACAATTTTTGAAGAACATTCTTTGACTTTACATAATACTAAGTATAATAAAGAGGCTAAGAAAGTGAAAATAGAAAAAAATAATGTTAATCATAAAATGTTATAGAAAAATGGAGTTTAGAGGTGGATTTTTCTGTAGTGGTGTCAGAATTTCCTCGTTTAACCATAGAAAATATCACTATTGTCATCCAACCATAGGCCAAAGCCACCTTCGAGCACCTTAACCTTGACATAGAATCATTCCATAAGCAAAACCTAGGCTAGATAACATAACAATATATCACACCTCTATCCAAGGATAATGCGCCAAATAGGAGTAACAAGACTTGATCAGAGAGTCCAAACCATAACCAAGAGGGAGTCCAAGACAAAACAAAAATCTTCTAGCTGCAACAGCTGCAATGAAAACTCTCCTCCAAACTTGTGCACAAACTGGACAACTGCAGTGTGCACAAGTGTTGCTTCTACAGTTCTGAGAATGCCTGCCAGAATGAAGACTGGCCTCCTATATTTGTACTAAAACTGGCAAACTTCCTGGGCTGAATTCTCATTCTGGGTGCCTATTTACTTAGTATATAATATTTCCTTTAGACGACTTCTTCTCTTGGAGGCTAATAACCTAATACAAATTATATTTTTGAGCCGACTTGTCTTCTAGGGTTATTAGCCAAATAATTAGGGTTTCTTCTTGCTTCCTAAAATATTCTATTCTTGCCAGGTTTACACGTGGAGGTAAATACCCCCCGCAGCTAGGGAGGTATTGAAGGTAATGGTCTTGAGCACAAACATACCATTCACCTGGTAGCATCAACATAGTCGTCTAGACTATCTCATGATTAGATCATGATCACCATCATCACTATTAGTGTCATCACCTACATCATCTTTCAGAACCATACTCCATCTGAGTAATCAGAGATGATGCTAGATAAGTTACTCACTCCACAGAGTGACACAAGAGCCATTCTTCTAATCCGGACATATGTCCTAGAAGAATAAATGTTCTGAACCATTTTTCAATCTGGGAAATCTCTGTCCATTGATCATCCATCTAGATGATAATCATTTCCAACACTACTGATAGTCTTCAAGGTGATCAGAACAATTTCATTCAATAGAGAACAACTGTGTCTATCCATAGTAGCACACAACTACAATCCAGTGGTACACTACCACACCAAGTAGCACACAGATACTTGATCAGTGAAATATAGTCACAATCAGTGGAACACATCCACTATAGTAGTATACATCTACTGTCCGGAGACATACAGTCTCCATAACAATCATATCATCAACCTGCACAAAAAACATTGTTATGATATATAAACTGAATCATCTGGGTAATTCTTCCACTCACATCTGTGAGATCTAGAAGAGCATCTACCCTAAGAAAGTAAAACATCAACGATGAGTTATCTTGACTATTCTTCTCAAGCAAGGAAGAATAACTGTCCCGATTTCTGAGCCTGGACCATTCACCTATCTGGGCCATTCCTCCAACACTAAATAAAGTGCAACCTGGAGAGAATGAATCTACCCTAGGGAATGCTTGTCCCTGATTGCTGAACTTGGACCATTCCTCCGGCACTAAACAAAGTGTAACCTGGAGAGAATGAATATTTCCTAGCGAATGACCGTCCAGAACATTTCCTAAGGAAATTACTGTCCTGCACCAACCTCCAAAACTGACCATTATTTGAAATTGCTCACAACTATGAGCTTCGAAAGAATGACTGTCCGACAAGGAGGACCAGTCTTCTTGACCACTACTGAGAGTGACCTTCAAGAAGAGAGAATGTCCTAGACCATTCCCTATGTTAACCACAAGGGGAATCACTGTCTATGGTACATAAACAATCCATCGAACCATTTTCATTACGAAAATGACCATTCGATCTGGACCATTTTTTGAACTAGAAAATGCCTATCCACCAGAAATATCAAACGACTTTCCGAACTGGAAATGAACTTCTCATTCTGGACCATTTTTTGAACTGAAAAATGACTGTCCATAAATAAATAACACATCATTTCTCCCTCCCAACTTGGAAGTCATATCTTCCTTTTTCAATAATGAATTCATCTCCACGAGCTCCAACTTGAGTACACAAACTCTTTCATCTTGAACATAGGCTTTACCAAAATGTCTTCTTATCTGCTCATCTGTGAAGACATATATTGGAGAACCACTTCTCCATTCTGGAATTCATCATGGAGAATGTAATGATTGATCTCAATGTACTTTGGTCTTTCTGAAACATTGGTTTTCTGAAGGCTTCATATAGCTCTGATCATCATAGTTGAATTCATCTCTTTGTTTCCTGCTAGCTCATAACATCGTGGCAAGGGTCAAACTGTAAGGTAGCTAGAGAGGTAGTGGGGGGGCCCAGAGGGCCCATAGTGATAATAGTGGAGGTCATTCAATGTAAAGTGGACTAGGTCCACTATATTATTAAATAAGGCCCACTATGGTAGTTAGATATAATAAATGGGTAATTAGATATAATTAATGTAAGAGAACTTCTTAGAAGGTTCTACTTCTAGAATATTCCTCCTCTAGAATGTTCTTAGGAGATGATAATACTATATAAAGGGGTTCAAACAATGTAATGAGACATGAATAGAAGTATTGTATTTGGAGCGGAAGCTCATTAGGAGGATGCCCCCTCGAAGAGGCAAGTGAACATGAGAGGATCCCTTCCATAATAGGATCCATTGTATGGTGTTGCTCTACCCTAAGGGTTTGATAGTAATAAAGAAGATTCTGCATATTGTTCTTGTCTATTTGTTGTGGTGCTTTTGTATTCAGTATGGTGTTGCTCTACCCTCAAGGGTTTGATAATAATAGAATGTGGTTTCTTCTATCTTGATTTGTGGATCTATTGTGTATTCAGTAATTGTGTTGATTATATTTTCAGATCTGGTATAGGCTCTTAACAAGTGCTATCAGAACACTTTCCTTGGGCAGACATTGTGGGCAAATATTTTTTTATTTTTGCAGATTTTTTTTTCGGAGAAGAAAAAAAAAAGGGCCGCGACATTATTGAAGTTTTTGATATATTTCTATGAAAAATTTGCAGAAAAGGGTTGTATATTTGAGTTCCTCTCAGAAAAATACCCAATTTAAAAAAAAAAATTGTCTGAAACGGAGTCCGGGAAGTCAAGATATTGAAGTTTTAAAATATGCAATTTTCAGGGTTTTTTCCGCCGACGGCGGCGCGATTTGTTTTTATTTATGTAGAATTTGGAGGCCGAATTTTCTCAAAAAAATTACATATCTGAGTTCCTCTCACAATTTCACCCAATTTAAAAAAAAAAATCATCCGAAACGGAGTCCGGGAAGTGAAGTTATGAGCATTTTAACTTCAACAAATTTTTAGGGTTTTTTTTCAGAAAAAACCGCGATTTTCTGTTGTAACTTATTGTTCTATTTTTTTGGGGTCTTTTCATGACGACTGCTGGACCGAAGCGTTCATAGGGTGATCAGATGGCTATTTCTTCTCAAAACCTGAAAGAAATTCTTGAATCATTCAAATTCCAATTGTTTCACACATTGGATGCATTTGCACATGGTCTCACAGACAACCTCACAAATAGTCTCACAGATGGCCTCAATGATAATTTTCGTAGTATTCAAGATTCATTGAATAACATGCAGGAGATATTTCTTATGGAGGGCCTCAGGGATGAATATAATCAAGAAATATATGCTTGGTATGATTTTGAGGCAGATTGTGATGATTGGTATATGGATAGTTGGCATTTCTGGGATGACAACCACTTTCATATTTTATTTGATGACTCTACTCCATCTTCTGTAGAGAACATCAATGTCCCACATCAGGAGCTAATTACCAACGTTCAGTCTACATATTCTACAGTGATATTATTCATTCCAGATTCTGCTACGACCCTTTTCCACTATGTGAATGAATTTTCTTATTTGGATCCACATGATATGTGTCAGTCTTTGGAGCATCATTTGGAGTTGGTTATTGGGTTCCAAAATCTTCCACGGGGAGTTCACATGAGCACTTGGACATGGGACCCGGGCTTGCAATGGTGGTTGGACTACTTCAGCATGGTGGATTTCCTTTCTACAT